>JAOTRS010000025.1:6671827-6687980 GCA_028565755.1 Dinotopterus cunningtoni
TGTCATGCTGAAAGACCCAGCCACGTTTCATCTTCAGTGCCCTTGCTGATGGAAGGAGGTTTTCACTCAAAATCTCATGATACATGGCCCCATTCATTCTTTCCTTTACAAGGATCAGTCATCCTGTCTGTGAAAACCTTGTGAAGACTTATAGAAAACGTTTGACCTCTGTCATTGCCAACAAAGGGCATATAACAAAGTATTGAGATAAAATTTTGTTATTGACCAAATACTTATTTTCAACTATAATTTGGAAACAAATTCTTAAAAAATCCTGCAATGTGATTTTCTGGATTTTTTATTATTATTTTGTCTCTCATAGTTGAGGTATACCTCTGATGAAAATTACAGGCCTCTCTCATCTTTATGGTGAGAGAACTTGCACAATTGTTGGCTGACAAAATACTTTTTGCCTCACTATATAGTGGTTTTATATTATTAATTTGTTGTAGATGACCTTGTGTGCATGCGAAAAAATAGAGTTTATGGCATTTTGCTGTGACACTGTTCAGTTATTTGTTTAAAATGCATAACAGAGAGGTGGACGAGATACCGCAGACTAAAGTTTTTAAAGTCAGTGGAGGAAATGCATCGGGGATCAGGGCAGGTCTGTGTATATTTTAATGGAAATGCTTTCAGCTCCAGTGTGTTAAAGCCATATCACCCCACTGTGCTCTGTTTACACCAGTTATGGATGTGATGTAGAACGAACGTCCAAACCATGTTGCAAAAAAGCTCACTGGAAGTGGTCTAGGTGACGAATGACTCATAAGGTCTGAAGCGTGGAACTATTTTATGGTGTATAATATAATTACAAGAGTTCATGTGTGACTCCAGATAGTTTGTGAAAGGCAGCCAGTCTTTAATGGTAATTATAATGAAGGCATTGTCTGTGGCTTGTCCCCCGTATCTGGGAACAAATCATGGACAAACATAAGATTTGTTAGTAAAGTAGTGAGTAATGGCTGGCTCCTCTGAGATTTCTTATGTTTCAGACCAATGTACTGCTGCAAATCGAAGACAAAGTTGTTACCTTTGTATGAATTGGAAAAGCATTCTGTTGGAAGTTTTCTACCACTAATATATTTGTTTCTGCTGACGTCTTTTTAAAATGTAAACACTTAAAGTAAAAGGGTCATCGTTGCCTGCGTGAACAACAACAAAATGCACCACAATATTCTTCACTCATACAGTATATTTAGCACATGCACAACAGAAACATAAGGAACCTCAATGCAACCCAAACATTCAAGTCAACAGTCAACACTCAACACTCAATGCTGATTTGTGTCTTCTTGCTCAAAGTGCTTGTGATTCCTATGCACAATTATCATCATCATCATCATCTATTTTGAAGGCAGCAAAACAGTTTCTCTAACAACTTAGATAAAGATAGGGGGTGGTTAGCCACTAAAGTATTCATCCTGTCACTTCTGTGTGTCCCTGAAGCATCCACAGCTGGGGTTAGGAGTAACAAAAAATGCACACCAGGCTCCTTGTATGAAGCTTGATAATATATTTCAGGAGTGACACATCACATTGGTGCTCACGCTAAAAGCCTAAGAGCATGCTTCATTTTTTCCATTAAAAAAATAAATGTACAACAACTTCAGTAAAACAAAAGGTGAAGGTGGTTTAATCAAATGTGGCATGCGACAGTGGGGTGGTGAATAAACAGCGTGAGAAAAACAGATATTCATCCTTCTTCCTACATTTTTTTTCAATGAGTATCACTGTAAAAATTTCACACAAATCAAAAAATAACTTTTCTTTGACATTAACTTCCCATTGCACAACATTTTAGATCTGTGCCTCTTCATAACACTCAGAACCAACAATGAGTTCATGATTTTTCAGATGTTGCACAAAAACATTTAAAAACTAATGCAAACTGTTAGGGATTGATACAAACATTTGCATACCTGTATATTGCACCAACACTTTCCTCTTATTAAACAATTATCATATGAACTAGCTCTACTGAGAGCTGAGTTTCTCCCTGACTCACATTGGCATTTTTGTGGGGGCCATAAACTAACACTATTATGTTAAGCACATCTATCCTGTAAGCCAATTACACTCATGCGTCAGCCATATTAGTTTTTGCTTTATAATGATGACATAATTCATTTATGCGACATTGCTTCTATACTGTAGTAATACAGAAAAACTCATACTGTACAGTATGTTGTCTTTGTTCTCAATCAAAGTCTTTCTAAATAATGCTGTACAGTATGTATGTAGTAGGTCGGTTTATTTGGGATTGATTTTAGCACAATAAAGGCATTTATTAAGCATTTTGATGATTGCATGACATTTAACTCGTGGATTCATAGAAGCATCATAAGATGCTTCTATGCACAAAACATACATAATTTTATATTCAATTAAAACAGTAGTTCTTTAGGGCAAGGTGTAGTGACTAGCACTGTCGCCTTGCACCTCAAGGGTCTGGGTTTCCTTCTACAGTCCAAAGACCTGTAGATTAGGTTAATTGTTGTTCCCAAAATTGTCTGTAGTGTGTAAATG
The DNA here is from genome assembly GCA_028565755.1 of Dinotopterus cunningtoni. Lineage (NCBI taxonomy): Eukaryota > Metazoa > Chordata > Actinopteri > Siluriformes > Clariidae > Dinotopterus > Dinotopterus cunningtoni. Next base: position 6,674,357 of record JAOTRS010000025.1, read on the forward strand.
TGTGTATATGTGTGTGCTCTGTGATGGATTGGCACCCTGTCCATGGTGTACCCTGCCTCGTACCCTAAGTCTCCTGGGATAGGCTCCAGGCCCCCGCGACCCTGAATACAGGATAAAGCGGTATAGACCACGAGTGAGACTGTTTCAGTGCAGTAGTGGCTCAGGTGGTTGTTATCTGTAGGGTAGGGTGGAGCCCCACCACCACTATTGGGCTGTTGTGTAAGGCTCTTTACCCTATGGTGATATAAAATACTCACTGGAGATGCAGGGCATCCTCACAGCTAGTGAGGATCCCCAATCTAGTGGGTTGTGGCAGAAAGAGCATCTAATGGAAAACCTGTGCCAAAATTATCTGACAAAATTACCTGGTCTGGCAAGGTCGAAAATGTGAAGAAAAAAAATCAATTTATTAATTAAAAAAAAAAACAGGATTGTTTCATAAAAAATAGCACTGTAATAGATTTGTGCTACACAAAACTGAAGCTGTATTGCATTAAACTCTTTATTACTCATTCTCTAGAACGCTTATCCTGTACAGAGTCCCAGGCAACTTGGGCACTAGGTAAGGTACTATACACCGAGGATGGGGTGTCAATCTATTGCAGGCAACGAAGGCTCACACTCACCCACTATGGGCAATTTGGAAACCCCAATTAGCCTAATCTGCATGTCTTTGGACAATGGGAGGAAACCGGAGTACCCGTGGAAACCCACCAAGCAAGAGGAGAACCTGCAAACTTCACACACACACACACATACATACTGTACATACCCGAGGTGGGAATTGAACCATTGACCCTGGAGGTAAAAATCCACTGTGCAAGCCACTGAGCCACCCTACATTAAACTGCAGTCTACAAAAGACTAAGGGCTCAATAAAGTGGTCCATACTGTATCTTCAGAAGCCTAAAACTGACAGAGAACTAACACAACAGTTATTTGTCCTCAGACTTAAAGTGGCTCGGATTAGCCAAAGCTGAAATAACTTAGGCTAACACCGTGTAAGTATCTTAACTCAGTTAACACTGGAACAAATTAGTCTAAATCACTTCAAGCTAGGAGTCCCATTTACCGTAGCTAAAACTGAAACAACTGAAGGGAAGTATAACAAAAGATGCTGAGCACATCGGAAAACTGTTAAAGAATGACTGGCATGATAAAAGTTTTAATAATCCTGAATAGTAGTGCATTGCTATCTATCTCTGTGTATGTACTGTATCTCTGGTTCAACATGCTGATTATCTAAAGCTGTAAGTTTTGTTTTCCTGAACCTGCATTTCTTTTATATTGTGCTCTTATCTGCTTCAATGGAGTTAATGAGTGGACATTTTTTCCCTAGCCTCTAACGTCCTTTTAATGCACAGCAGATTTTAATCTGTATTGTACTGTATGTCCAGGTTGTCTTACAATTGATATCTGCATATGTGTGTGTTAGATCATCGCGTATCAGCCGTATGGGAAGTCGGTAGACTGGTGGGCCTTCGGGGTGCTGCTGTATGAAATGCTAGCTGGACAGGTACAACTGACACGCGCTCTCCGACTTAACCATACTCATCTATTACTGAATATATTATGATTACTATTATCCCTTTACCTCTCTTTGTTTCCCAGCCCCCGTTTGACGGAGAAGATGAGGATGAGCTGTTCCAATCCATCATGGAGCATCATGTGTCATATCCTAAATCAATGTCTAAGGAGGCAGTGGCCATCTGTAAAGGAGTGCGTAACCCATTTGGGCTTTTCTTTACCTTTTCTAAATCATTTCTTGGACCTTGGGACTGTAGCACTGGGGATCAGTGGCAGCTGATAATATGATATGATATGATAATAGCTAAGGCAGATGTATAATAGTATGTAATAAGCAAGAATCAATTATATTCTTGTGTACAGTGGTGGCCAAAAGTATTAAGATAAAAATTCAATGTTTTAATGATTTTCTCAAATAGTTAAAAACGAGGATGATCAAGATAATAAGAATACTTTGTTATTTTAAGCAGTTAAATTGCTTCACAACAATCAGGCCTTTATTCTTCAAAGCCTACTGGATCCAGATATATTGGCATAGAGCTCTATTGGAATGGAGTTCAATTCAGTTAAATTTTATTTATATAGCGCTTTTAACAATGGTTATTGTCACAAAGCTGCCTTACAGAATCAAACAGAAAATAAGAAAAATATGTCTAAATCAAAATGATCAGATAGTCCCTGATGAGCAAGCCGAGGGCGGCAGTAGCAAAGAAACTCTCCCTGTCAGTAGGAAGAAACCTTGAAAGGAACCAAACTCAACAGGGAACCCGTCCTCATTTGGGGGGTAACTGATAGCAGGGATTGATTAGTGGTCATACTGTGTGTTAACGGGGCTAAAAGTTCAGTATAACAGGAGAGGTGTTTAAGTTAAAATAAAGGCTTTGGTACAATAGTAACTGGTAACTGTTCATAGGAAGGACATACAGAATGTCAAAAGGACATCTGCAGTACTCTGGTGTCACTCGCTCAATTAACGCATGTTTGATTGCTCGCCGAATATACATGTACAAACGACGGTTTCTTGATTGCTACAGTACTGCTTTCTTCACCATTGTCCAACAGTTTTCTATTGGGTTTGGGTCTACAATTTTAACATACTGTATCTAGTTTTTCACTAGTTTTTTAGTTAATTAGAGCAACACTTTCCTAACCAGGTAGGTTAGAATTAATTAGTGTCATCATCTGTTGTGTGCACATGGAGAACTATAATACATGGCATATGGTATCTTAACTCTTACCTTTTAGCCACCACTGTATATTGTTGTTCTTGTGAAAATAAATCAAAATGCCAGCCATAATGATTTGCGTCGTGTTATCAAAATCATCTTTAGGCTCACTATATTTTTGTGTAAATAAAACAAATGTATTTGTCTGTATATGTGTGTGTAGTTGATGACGAAGCACCCTGGAAAACGTCTAGGGTGTGGCCCAGAGGGAGAGAGAGACATCCGAGAGCATAGTTTCTTCCGTTACATGGATTGGGAGAAGCTTGAGAGCAAAGAGGTTCAACCACCATTTAAACCCAAAGCTGTAAGTCTCACACACACACACACACACACACACACACACACACACACACACACACACACATAAATATATATGCATAATATACTGTATATTCATATACAAATACGCACATATTTGCGGTTATTGATAAATGAACTGCTTATATATATGAGCATTACTACTTCAGGAGATCAGCAAGAAATTCAGTGGCTAGACCTTGTCCATAAGCACAACAAGACAATGCGGAACGAGGCTAACATTCAGTTTAGTGATGTTTATTTATACCCATTGGATAGACTAATAGACTAGGATCAAGGATGAGGCTTTTTGTGTACAGTAGCTAGCTAAACTGATAAGCATACAGCTACTTGTGAATCAGACCTGAAGTGTATCCATCAGTAGTCCACTAGCGCTGAATGAGATAATAAAATGACATGGAGATAACTTTGAATGAACGGATCAAACACAATGTTGCAAATGCAAATACGTCAAAACAGCGTAATTCGAACCTTTATTTGAAGTGTTTATGCCAGTTAACATCTATTCGCACCACATCCGGGCTTCCTTAGGTTTCTAACAGGGTTTAGAATTAACAGTAAGAGATTGGGACGGACACAACAGCTTCCTACACACCGTGTGTGTATTTTGTGTAACACATCTCTTAGTGTTGTGATGTTAACTTCTTTTAGAAATATTACAATGAGGTGCATCTTAGCTCCCAAATTCCGGTACTCTAATATATATTTTTTGGTGTTGTATATACGCATTTCTGGACAAGCTTCAATGTCATGTTCAGTTCAATAAATGTAACTCAGTTTTGTTCGTGTAATGTTTTTAACAATGGTTTACAGTTTAATAATTGAAATAAGTTAGAAAAATGTGAATAGAAGAAATCTATATAAATTATATAGATCAGTTTGTCCCTGATGAGTAAGCCAAGGGAGCTGGCGGCAAGGAAAAACTCACTGAGATGACAATAGAAAGAAACCTTAAGAGGAAGCAGACTCAACAGGGAAGCCATTGTCATTTGGGTGATATCAGAAAGATATAGCAGAAATCGATTTGTGGTCATATTGTGTGCCATGAAGTTGAAAGTTCAGTATAATGGAGAGTTCCCTTGTGGTCCAGTAGTAAGCACACAATTCTCTCACTGCAGTGACCATCTGAGTTTCAGGCCTGCTCCAACCATCATTTTGGTATTAATTTAGGCTTTTTCGACATTGTGTTAGGTGCCTTCATTTAGCACTATCCCCTTAGTCATGTAGTCAACGTTGTTCTGATGTCATTTCAAAGTAGATCTTCTATCTAAGAATTATGTTATCCCAATGTCCGTAACGTTGCCAAATTAATGTCACCACAACATTTTGACAAGCAATAATTCCTACTGAGTTGTCTCTGATCACTCTGATTCTGTAATGGTACACAGTTTCTAGTTAGTAACCTAGTGAAGCAGTGTAAGGATATATTTATTGATTTAAATCACTTACTGTATGATGAGGATGAGGATGAGGATGTCCGCCAAACACCATAAATGGAAATGAAATATTATTAAAGTAAGTGAATGAGCCAGGATGCAGTTGCCTAAACTGTTTTCGCAGGGTTTTTTGTTGTTGTTGTTTTTGCTTTTTGTCCAGTAATGAGTCAAGTGCACATGTTTGATTTGAGATTGTCAAGGTATAGAAGTTATAATGCCCAACTAAGAATAAACTCACAAACAATCCACTGCTATAAGTGTGCAGAGCAACAGATGCCTTTGTATTTCAGTGACGTGACACTATGTGTGGTAGGTGGATCCAAAAATAAGTGTAGGTTTAAGTGACCTAATCAACTGTCATGTCTACACACACAAATACAATTGCCTAGAGTTATGTGCATAACATCATACGGACATACTGTACACACAGCTATTCTACAAACATGCCCAAATCTGTCTTTCTCTCCTTCCTCCTTTCTGTCCCTCCATCTCTGCTTCTACCTCTTCTTCTGTTCTGTCTTCTGTCTTTCTGCCTGTCTTGCCTTCTCTCGGGTATTTGTCTGATTAGCTTGTCTTCTAGCTGTTTCTCAATCAACACATTGGGTTCTTTCATCGAGACAAACTTAAAAATTGACTCTTCAACTTGGTAAAGGCAGGACTAATTACGAGTGTTTAGTAAAACATCTCCTTTTTTATTTTCCTTTCCTTTTTCTATTTTCTTACTTCTCCGTTATACTTCTCAACACTTTATCCCAGTGTGCAGGTGGTTTGTTTGAGATACGAGGGAAAATCCAGCGTTTTTCTCGGGTGGGCTGTGAGACCGAGATAGCAGTGTGTGTGTGTGTGTGTGTGTGTGTGTATGTGTGTGTGCACGCGCGTGTGTGCGTGCAGAGCTGTGAATGGCTGTAGTTCTGCTTTGTGCATAAAGCAATGTGTCCAGCTATAAGCACGAACAACAGTACTCGTGCTAATTACAGCGTGCAGTTAGGAAAGACAGAAGAAAAGGTGAACAGACTGATAAAATGACTGACAGGAAAACAAAGAATGACAGGCAGGATTATTTGACACAAAGCCAGACAGCATATGTCTACTCTACTGTAGCCTGCTAGCTAATCAAATGCCAGTTAATAATAGTCTGAAGTAGAGTAATGCACAAATGGTAGCTACAGTGTTCTGAAATAATGAAGCCATATTACATACATGGAGTTGTTTTTTTTTTTTATATCTAAGGAAATATATTGCAAATCATGGTAACAAATGATACATGACGTAGCAATGGCATATTCCATAGTGTTAGCAGTGATTTAGCACTGAGTACTAATGCTAGGTTTATTTTGAGTGCTAGCGGGGAGTGAATTATTCTAGAATACTAATGAATATGTAAAAATTGTGATTAATATGCCTATTTCCTTATTATTATAATATGAGATGGAAGTAAATATAATCAGGGATAGACAGATAGATAGAACGGGTGTTCAAGTCAAACCGGGACTTTTAAGTGTAAAAAATTTTCATTTAATAATAAGTGAATAGTGAGTAAAAACTCCCTTTATTTCTCTATATAATCCCCTGCTACGCTAATGCACTTCTCCCAGCATTTCACTAGTGTTTGGATACCATTAAGCTATTTTTACCATTTACCATTAAGCGAAATTGTTTTTAGTTCGGGAGGGGGCATGATCGGACTGCCTGCTTCACAGCTAAAGCGCTAGCCTCCCAGGAATTCCTTTAATTGTCCAAACATGTGGAAATGGCTTGGACCTACTGTAGGTCAGGACTTGAAAATGGGACCACAATAACTCCCAGCCGAGGTCCTGTAATGTACAAGCGATGTTCTTAAATGATTGTGTGTACAATTTCCACAGACAGACGCAAGTTCATGACAATTATCTATCGATTTTCCTTATAGAAGGACTGCAGTGGGCTCTAAACCACCTCGGCTGGGAACGTCATTCAGGGACCTTGTTTAAAACATCTGTACCATTCAAGTGTTTTTCTGCTGCTAAGAGTCTCATCAACATACTATGCTTGACAGTTTCCTGGTTTGACTTAAACACAGTCATTAATAGATGCTGAAAAAGGAGAATACATATACAGGCATGTAGCAAGACTTAACAAAAAGAAAAAAGAAAGACCCATTGACAGAAAGATACAACTGGTGATGCATTAGACAGAAAGACAGACAGAAGAGAGCAGTCAAATAGCAAAAGGATAGACTCGGACAGATCATAAGAGAATCTGACAGTTACTCCAACTGACAACAGAGACAGGAGAATTCCATTTTCATGGGAAGCTCTCTCATGTGTCAGTGAGTGTTTGTGTTGTGTTCATGTCACGCATGTGCCGATACTACATCACGTCACAATAAATGCTTATTCATGTCTAAGACTGTGACGAGCTGCCTATTGAGGTTTTGAGGCTGTGTAGTTTGTCACCGAACTAGCTGACTAACCTGACTGCTTAATTTTCAAGAGAAATTCGGCCAAGGGAAGAAACCTGCAACAAAAAAAACTAATTTAAAAAATCTGCGACCAGGGTAAATTATCTTCAGCTCCAGTCATTTGAAGAATAATGACAGCACGAACACAGGAATCTCCTTATTAATGCGTTCCTTTAGCCCGAGGATGGTAACCCACACGTCTCAGCCGTAATGTGCAACTGATTGTCTATGAGTCAGCGTAATACCACGGAACTCCGATGCAGGGGGAAATTAAGCTCTCTGTTTATCGAATGCTTTTGAGAGATCACAAAAGAATTTCCTGAATTTCCAGGTAGTTTTGCTCACCATCCTCACCTCTGGTACAAGAGCATTGAATGTGTTAGAGTTCCAGACTGGCTGCAGGATCAATAGATAGTTCATTACTCCTTTTATACTGTACATTGGGACATACTGTACGGTATATACTGTATTTTTTAAAGTGTTCCCTGGTCACTTTATTAGGAAAACTGGTTCACCTGCTTGTTCATGCAGCTTAGTCAAGTGGTAGCAGAGTAGTGCATAAAATCATGCAGATAAGTCAAGAACTTCAGTTAATGCTCACATCAAAATAGAACAAAAAAACGTGACCTCTGACCTCATGGCGTGATTGTGGTTCCAGACGGGATGATCTAAGTATTTCAGAAACTGTTCCTGGGATTTTTATGCAAAGTAGTCTCAAGTGTTTATACAGTATAATATAGTGCAAAAAACAGTACTTTGATCCGAGGGTACTCTGAGCTCACGGAAACTGGACACTTCTAGATTTTAAATACATTGATATTTTTTCAATCTTTGTCTGCAGCTTAAAGTGAAACTGTGCCGTAGATTCATGTTCTTGGCTCAAAGGCGTGGAACCCTGTACTCTTGTGGTTTGTCTTCCTTAAAGTGAGAGGTTATTTCATGTCACTAAACAGATTAAATTGAGGATATTAAGATGAAATAGCACTTAAATATCCATAGGAGGATCCGAGCACCAAATAAGGTTTTTTTTTTTTCCCTCAGAAACATTTTGTGAATGTCACGAGCAGGGGTGCCGCAAAGGAGGGGTAAATACGGATGATTCCAGAGGCCTTGGAGTGATAGGAGGACCTTAAAAATGCTATGACAATTAAGAAAGGTTTGGCTTTGTCAAGGTTCAAAAATACTTGAATCAGCCCGTCTGGAACCAACAACCGTTCCACAGTCACAAGTCCCTGAAATCATATTACCCAATAGTAGAACTGAAGCTCTTGACCTCCACCTGCATATGAATGTTTCTCGTATGCATGTCATGTACACAGTGCAGTTTCAATTCATATATCCTTTAAATACTGGGTTGCCAAACTGTATTGTGTCCTTCAAAGGGTAGTCCAACTCTCATTTTATTTGTAAAGAAAAGGGCATCGAAATAGAGAATGAATATAAGGTATAAATGTTCAATTCATTTTAAATAGTGCTGTTAGATGAGAAATTCTTGCTATTAGCATTAAAGATTAGATAAAAATGCTGGAGGATCAAAGTATAGAACTTGACATAAATGTGGACAGTGAAAACGGTCAAAAAGCAGAAATAAGCAAAAACAAACATATATCCCACAGGTTGTACTAGAAACTACTAAACAAATGGCCCTGATAATTGAACTTCAAGTGTGGCAAACCTGGTTATATTGTACTAGTTGCTCTAATATTGGCCTTTGATTATGAAATTGGATATAAACTACAAAGGGGCATTCAAGTAAAACCGGGACATTTTATTGTGCAGAGTAACAGAACACAGTTATAAGAGTTTATTTCTCTGTAGGATCGGATGTTAACCTCGCTAAATGATCATGTGAATAGGTGGGCTTTAGGCGACATCTCCTGAGATGGACATTGATGGACGTACAGACTTCTTTAAAACACTTGAACCATTCAAATATTTTACTGCGGCTAAGTGTCTCATCATCGTACTATACTTGACGTCTGTAAAATTCACTCAGTTTTATGCCTTCATTCACAAGTCAATAACAAGCCCCGGTTTGATTTGAACACCCCTCGTATTTTATTTATAAACCACTTTTACAAATGAAATATAGTATTTATGAAAATTCATTATTATCTCATGACAGTACCTGAATAGTTTGAGCGTTATAAATAATTTTGCGTCTAAGGCGTCTTAGAAATGTAAATCTCAATTAATAAATTTTAAAATGTGTGATGGTTTATGGAAATAAGCAGCATCATGGACGTGCTTGTTCAGTCGTCTGCACATGACAACACAGCTCCAAAAAACTGCCTACCTGGGCTGGCTCTTCTGGAATAAAATCTGTCATTATTCATGTTAAAAGATCGGCACATGTCTCATTCACACTTTCCATCACTCCATTGTGCAGATGGTGTTCATCAGTCATACTTTTATTTGTCCTCCATGATTCTGTTGTCCTCTCCTCCCTCCATCCATCACTCGGTTTCCTTTTTTGTGTTCCTTCTTTTTGCAGTGTGGCCGAGAGGCGGAGAATTTTGATCGCTTTTTCACACGTCACCCTCCGGTGCTCACTCCGCCCGACCAGGAAGTCATCATGAACCTCGACCAGGACGAGTTCGAGGGTTTCTCCTTCATAAACTCTGAGTTTCCTAGCGCAGGAGCTCAAAGCTAATTAATATTAGCTGTTTAATGAACTCTGCCCTCCCCATGCCCCCCACATCCTGTCATACAAGCCAATCATTTCTTGCTTCTGCTGGTGCACGTCCTGCTCTCTCCCTACCGGCCACTTGGCTGAAGTGCTTATGAACATAGATAATGACTATTAGATAATCAGATGCATGCAAAACATGCTCCCTGCAGACTACTTGGCTGTAACTTATTATATACATATATACTTAGATGCATGTAGAACTTCGCTGTGATAGCTAGGTAATTTAACAATTCAGATTTTATTTACTAAAATACATGTGGGCAGCAGATAGAACATCAGTACAGGAGATTTCCACTTCCTCTAGGAATGCTCCAGTTTTTCCTAGTTATACACTTCCACCAGGATTTCTCCACCTCCTCCAAGATGCATGAGAGACTTCCTGCAGCCACACAGCAGTGTGTGCTTCCATCCATCTGTTTATAATGCCGGGAAATTAGCCAGTAAGGAAACTCGAACATGGAAGGAAGAAAGTAAAGAAGAGTAGAAGGAAAGGAAGAAACAGTACAAAAATGATAAACAGGAAGTTAAAAAACAGAAAGACTGAGCAAAAATAGGAAGCAAAAAGTTAAGCCACAAGAGAGGTAGAAATGAAGGTAGGATGCAAGAAGATAAAAAACAAAAATACATGCATTTAGAAAGACAGAAAAAAATACATGCAATACGGAAAGTCAGATTTTTAGTCGAAATGCCAATGAAAACTAGGATTGCATAAACATTTGGATGGAAATTGACCAAACAGCTCATTGCATGTTTTTTACATCATCTGTGAATGTGATTCATTAGTGTGATGCCACTGACTTTTTATTTTGCATGTCTGAATTATTATTTGAATGCATAACCTCCACGGACAGCATGCATTCTGCTATGATTGCATCCTGAGTATATCATAGGCACATAGGCTCTACAGTGATGAGTAGATGATTAGTATTTCTGCTTTATACAAAATATCCTTAGCTCTTACTTAAAATATAATAAATCAAAAAGGCATGCTTAAGAGACAAAAGTGTCCCCTTTGTCGAGGTTGGCATTACAAATGTAATCTGTTTGAAAGGACACGGACACAAAGGAATTTACTTTCAGCAAAGCGTCATTTTGCCTTGCCAAGTTCACCTACGTAGATAAAAGTTACCCTAAAAAAATTGACAACCTTGGAAGTGAGTCAAAAGAAAGGCAAAAGAAGAGCTGTGATTTCTTATTCCTGCAAAAATAAAAGGAAGGATTGGTTATTATTTCCCAGCTTTCCTGCTCAGCTTTTGTTACATGTTCTTCCTGTTGTGATTTTGTTGTGTTCTTCAAAAAGGTTTGTTTTAATGATTTATCACAAAACAAAATGGTTTATGAACAGAAACACTCACACACTTACTCACTCACTCACTCATTCTCTACACCACTTATCATGGGAGTGCTATCCCAGGGGACTCAGGGCACGAGGCAGGGTACATGCTGGATGTGGTGCCAGTCCATCACAGAGTAAACAAGCACACACACTCACACACACTTAGGTCAATTTGGAAACACCAATTAGAATATCTTGCATGTCTTTGGATTGTGGGAGAAAACCCATGAAACATGGAGAAAACATGGGAACTCCACACATACACTTGTACCGCCTCAACTGAATCGATAAACAGATAAAATACACTACATGGCCAAATGTTTATGCACACTTTACACCCACGCTACATAGTTCTTCCTCAAACAGGTGTCACAATATTAGAATTACAGTACACAGCTGTATACATTGCTTTGTATGCACATACAGTATAGAATTACAGTTTCCCTTCACTGGAAGTAATATGCCTAAAATTGTTCAAGCCTAACAGTGCTCCTGTGCACAAAGCGCCATCTTTGAAGACATTGGTCACCAGGGTGGGTATGAAAGAACTGAAGTGTCCTGCACAAAGCCCTGACCTCAACCCCACTGAACAATTATGGTATGAATTGGAACACCGATTGCACTGCAGGCCTCCTCATCCATCACCAGTGCCTGATTGCTACTCTATAACGTCCTTGTGGCTGAAAGAGCAAAATCCACACAGCCATGGTGTAAAATCTAGTGAAACGATAATTATAACATGAAAAGAGGATTAAATCTGGAATGGGCAGTTTAACATATACAGCATGTACAGGGGTGATATCGGGTGTCCACATATTTTTGCCCAAATCATCATATAGTGTATCCACTAGAGATTACCAAAGTCCCCTTTATGATTAAAGCATTTTCATGATATTCACATGGCCAGACATCGGTCTCTTATTTAGAAATGATCGAATAATTGTGTTCTCACGGGCAAAAAATCAGATTTTATGGCACTTACATAAACGTAAATGTAACCATAAACAGCTTTCCCTGGGTAGGCTATGATGCATTTTTCACACATTTTTCTCGCTCGAGTGCACCAGCTGTCTTGCTCTCAGGCTTCCATAAGACAGGATTTCACTGACTTTTATCTTTTAGAGATGTTTAACATGTTCACCAGAGGCCGCTTCCTCCCACAGATGACTAATGGCTTATCTACATCGGAGCCTGACTCTTCCAGTTTTCTAGCAAGAACTCTTTTTTTTTTATTTCTTCACAAACAGTTTGTTCAGATGACAATTCTCCATCCAGCAAGATATCAATTAGTATTCATTATATCACAGCTCTGATGAATTTTGAAATGAACCTCATTTGTCAGAAGGTGTTAATTATTTTCACAACAGCAGCTCTGACAGTAGTGACAGAGTGTCTGTCATTCGGATCCTGGGTTTATAGTAATGTATGCTAGCATTTCTGTAGTAACATTTCATTGACGGAAGCTCCTATGGCAGATGTGCAACGTCATCTATAGCTGGTAATAAACAGATTTTAAAAGGGGGTAGTTTTTCAACAAGGACATATTTAGTAAAATTGAGAAATTTATCGAAAATTAATCAAAACATTCGACATTCAGAAGCTCTAACCAATATAAACTTGCCTATTTTATTAAATTCTATTAATACTTTCTCTGCTGTGTGTGTTCATGTACTGTCCACTTAAAAACACGTGACTCCATCCCGTCCAGTATGCAACATGGAAGCAGCAACTTGTACTAAGGAAAAATGTCTTGTTTGTCGTTTGACACATACAAACAAAAAAGAAGTCAAAAATAAACACTATGGAAAAAACTGTATCAGTGACCAAAGGTAATACTGTACCACCAATGTGTTTCAACACTTCGGGCACACACACATAACAGTGCCTGGCTTGAAAAATTGAGAGAGACTGACGCAACAATATGAAAAGGATTTAAGATGATGGAAAGACATGCCATTTCCTACTATTGTACTATTACTATTGCCAAGAATGTAATATCCCAGCTTTAATAGCTGAGCATATTCACAGAACTAACTTGTCAGTGAACTATGAGGAACAAAAAAAAAGGTCATTAATCATAATCGAGGCAACATGTTCAATTAATCATGATAATGGTTTAAGGTCATATCACCCAGCACTAATATTTAGCATCATTTATAGGATGAACTTTTCGGTAAAGAGACATTGGATAAAAAGTTGAAAATTATTCAAATTGTACCAAACTGTGTTTATTCACTGAAAGACAGTGAATTAAAAAAACATTTACTGTATGCACCCCTGTTGAAGTGGCAGGTTTGTTGCGATGTAAAAATTGTCATATAACAACCAACCAATCAAAACAAAAAAAACCCATATAGCAAGGGTAGCTCAGTGGCATTACAGTATGCAGCTTTATAATGAGATAAAAAAATGTTGCTTTGCTTAAGGTTGTCTGCCAAATGCCACATATATACTGTATATTTTCAGTGCTGTGAAAAAGTATTTGCCCCTTGCTGATTTTTTTTGTTGTTGTTGTTGTTTGCATACTTGTCACATTAAATGATTGGGATCATTAAAAAAAATTTCTATTTCTGGCTAAAACATGTCAATTAATTTGTTCATCTGTTCCTGAATTTTTTTACATCATGTTGCTTTTTTAGATCTTTTAGC
>JAOTRS010000025.1:6688080-6698795 GCA_028565755.1 Dinotopterus cunningtoni
CTGGAGTATATGCAAATTGCTATTATAAAAACTTAAGCAGCAACTTTTCCAATTTCCAATATTTATGTAATTCTCAGAACTTTTGGCCACGACTGTACACATCCTACAGATCATGTCACGATATCGCTATAAAGACAACATCTTTATAACCAGCTGTTCTTTAAAGTAAAACTGTTGCTGTTTGGAGTAAGCGTTCCCAGTGGTCTAAACTGTAGACTTTGTGTTATGTGTTAAAATAAGCATCGGCTCTGGACTGACTACATCTAATAGCCAGATCATGAACTGGCTTGGTTCACAGAAAGGTCAGATGACAGAAAAAATTGATTGCATATTACATACTGTACCTAACCCAGGAGACCGGCTTATAGCTCGAAAAGTGAGTCAGTGAGGGTTTGATGAAATAGACAGTGCCTTGTGCCCACAAACTAGTCTGATATAAACATAACAAATGCTTCATAACACATGTTTTGCCTAAGCTTTCAGCTAATTAACTGAGTGTTATGGACTATTTGATTTTAATGTGATTTGGCTTCAATAAGATAATTCACCAAATCTCCACTTTAAGAAGTTTGTTTATCCAGTAAGTACTGAAAATGAAGATTAGAGGGGATTAAATGAGAGCTATTATACACAATTGCCTTTCCAGTCATTTTTAGACTTTTAGATGGGTATCCAGTGTGTGTACAAGTATAAAAATTAGAGAGAGAAAATCATTCCCTGCTTGTTGTCCTTTTTCTATTTTCTATTGTCTTAAGTTTAAAAAAGCCTATTAGATTTCCCCCCTAATGTGACCTCATATTGTAAGAAGATAACCTACCCTGGCTTATTGTTATGCTGTGCACTTCTCAGGTGGGTCGTGGCTCAGCAGTAGCTCATTTACATAGACACTGAATTGTCGCTTTTACAGGAGGAGTAAAACGGATGTGGTTTGAGGTATAAAAAAAAAAAGGAAATGAAAAATGAGGGGAATTTTAGCTAACGCATTAATGTACACTTTGAGGGAGCTCTGAGACCTGTGTTAACTTGTTAAAGAAATTAAAATAAAACACAATTATTTATATTCCCGCCAACCTTTTATATGTTTTGTGTAGGATTTTAACATTGACATATAAAAGAAGTATCACTCAAAAGTATGAATCAAAAATGCTGAATAAGCCAATCTAGAATGACTGGCGTATGTTATTTGAATTCTCATTAAGTGGCCCATTGGAAGCTGCACCCTTTTCCCCTTTCTTACATTAGCAGGAAGTCTTTCATCTACTCTCTCGTCTCATCTGAGTATTCTTGCTTGAATGATACAACACCTCGCTTTCTGAGCAGCTAAATGAGTTGAGTTCATTAATGTTCCATAAAATATAAATTTAAAAAGAAAAACAGCAAAAAAAGTCTATTATGTAGTGTCATATCTAATATGTTACAAATAACTTTAATAATAATGGTTAATAAAGTAATTAACACTGGTTCTTTCTTATCCCAAAACCCTCTATTAACCCTCTATAAACCCTATATAAACCAAAGATATTATAGTTTTTTATCTTCTTATGCATTACTAACTTAAGTACTCGTCAATGATGGGAAAAGAGTTGTTAGAAATAGTTAAAAGGGTTAAAGCTAAAAATAAGCTGATCAGCTTTGTTGGTATCAGTGATATTATTATTTTAGGTCAAAGCCCACGTACTGTACATGTCTGCCTGTCTTTCTGTACAGCAGAACTCTCCACCTAAGTAAAGAAATAACATTTTGTAAGGTTGAGTATCTTATGCCTTGTTTACGCTAAGCTGCACTTCTATATGGTAATCAGGGAGTGAATGACAGGTGAGAAATCACAAAAATTAGATCAGATAGAGATTAAGTTTTGTCTTAAAATGACTCCAGTGCTTTAAAATTCACCTACTGTTTACCAGTTCAGCGCTTTTATTTTATTGATAAAAATATTAACTAATCCCAGTAAAAATATTCAGCCTAACTTTATATCTTTTGGTGCTGGTGTTCGCTTACATTGAGGAAGTAGCTTATTAGTAGCTTATTTTAAAGTAGATTATTAAATCTAGCACATACTGTAACTGTTCATAACATCCCTTTTATTAAACATTTTGCTTTTACTTATGATGCAGGCAGACATCTACAGTAAGTACGGTACTGCAAAAGTTTCAAAACATTCTGTCCAGGCAGTTTTATGTTATAAAATGATGTTGTAATAGATATTTTAGGGGGCTGGTGGGAAATCCGTGCCAACTTTTTGCATAAAGAATAAACATACGTTAATCTGTCCATTCATCTTTGAAATTTCCGTTTTTTAGAATGTACTTTTCCTTTTTTCCAAATAAGCCATGCTATGCCATGCATTCGTTTCTGTTTTTTGAGGATTTTGGCAGCTTGTAGGTGCATCACAGTTGTTTCATACTCTGTCTATATATATATATATACGGTAAACTATCGCCTTGATTTGCTCTGTTCACTGACGCGTATAGCCATGCCCACCTCAAGTGCTAAATTGGTAAAAACAGCACTGGATGCTATGACATAATCTGGCACATAACTGCTCATAACTGTACTTCTACTCAAATTTTTGTATTAATTTATGGCGCAGGTTAAACTTCAGGCAAATACTCAAGTACTGCCAAAGGTTAATTAAATTATGTCTAGCCAGTTTTGCGTGATCCTGTGACAAATTCTGGCTGACATACAAACATACACAAAATTTTCGGAGACTGGTTTCTGGTCCTGCAATGTGAAATGTAAACATATAATTGAAAGAGCGAGTTCTGACCAATTTACAGACCTTTCATCCAAAACCTTCCTTTTATTTCTATGGATTGCTCTTCTGGTTTGGCAGGTGTAATTTTTAAATAGCAAAGATATTTTAAATAACAGTGGCTTACA
The DNA here is from genome assembly GCA_028565755.1 of Dinotopterus cunningtoni. Lineage (NCBI taxonomy): Eukaryota > Metazoa > Chordata > Actinopteri > Siluriformes > Clariidae > Dinotopterus > Dinotopterus cunningtoni. The sequence goes on from JAOTRS010000025.1 coordinate 6,690,964, forward strand.
TTGTCAAAAATAACTTATTACAAAATAGTGGCAAATTAGCAGTGATGCTAGTAAGCAAACAGAAAACAGCTAGATAAACAACAGCTAGATAAATAATCTAGAAAAAAAAATGTGTTTAATGTGTTCATTAATTAAGCTAGTTTTCCTGTGTCTATTAGATAGCTATGTAAAACTAGAGAGGTACAAGTTTCTAGGGAAGTTACCATAGCAGGGAATGCAACTGTGAGCACCTTCTGTTTCAGTGGGGAGTACCTTCACCATAATATGTAAATTTGGAAAATTTGGTCACCTCTTGAGCCCCAGGGGTACAATTTATACCCTCTTGTGGGGTATGTTTTGAGACAGCTTGCAAGCCTCTTGAAATGTAGTAAATTTTATATTTCTACAAAATTCTTGCTCTGAGCTAGAATCCATCAAATTTGGTCTTAATGTTAATTCTATGGAATTTTTTGAGTAGTAAATTGTCCTCGCCCATCCCCGAAAAAAAAAAAGGAAAAATAACATGTCTGAAAGATAATACAAGTGATAAGACAACCACTATTAATCAGGTTAGTTTCTGAGGAAAATTAATTGCTGAGGAAAAATAAAAGCCAGCTTCCTAACTAGCCAGCTAAGGTAATGCTGCTAGTAACAACTAGATATAAATGCTGTTTAATGGTTCTGTGACTAAAAAAAATACCATTCCTTCTGCCCATAAATGCAGAAGCTGCTAAACATGTTCACTGACGTTGCTAATGTTGAAGACAAAAAAAGGTGGCTACTATATTAATATGTCTGTAGTTTATTAATGCATAACTCATTTTAGAACACATTAAATAAATGGAATGAATGCATGAATTATTAACTATAAGACAATTTAGCATAACTTAAAATAATTAGAATCAAAGTGAGGGGTTTTTTTTATCGTTTTTTTTTTTATGTGGCAAAATATTTTACAAAAAAACAAATGCAACATATGCAGTGCTGGACAAAAGCTTTAAGACAACATACAGTACAACATACTGTATGTACTGTATTATAGTTCTCCCATTCACTAAATGCATGATGTGATTAATTAGTTCTTCCCTACTGTATCTGGCTGAAGAGTTAGAATTTATTAGAATCAGCTGGTTTTAATTAATGTATGGAACAAATATGTGGCAGGACTTTTACATTCTGAAGTCGGGGTGTCCACCTCTGCACAATGATTGAAACTAGGAATTTTCAAGTGAAGTACAACTTTCTTCAGGAAGCAATCAAGCAGGCATGGATTAAGCAAGTGACACCAAAGTACTGCAGATGTCGTTTTGACTCTATGCCCAGCTGGATTCAGCAGGTTTTGAAGAATAAACGACTTCATATTAAATATTCATTGTTGTATAGCTATTTCTTTGCATAAAAAAATATATAATGCATAATATAAAATATCTAAAATACATATAATGTATAAAATATATAATATGAGATGAGTCAAAAAATTATCCACCACCGGTTATATTAAAACATCTGTTGGCTGCACTGTTTTATCAGGCTACTGTCTCCCCAGTCACTGCTGTGCAGGTGTGTATGCGTTACATCAATTCATTTGTAACGACGGTGTGAGCAAAAATGAATACTCCTACTTGTGATTTGCATGGAAGAAGATCAGTGTGCAGTGATTTATTTTTAATAGTTTTTTGTGGTCTGAAGATGTACCTGGTGCCGTTATTTGTCAAAGACTTTGTGCGCAGTACCAAGAAAGTTTTTGGATATCTGCAACGAAATTTGGACTGGTACTCTAAGGAAGGGTAAAGTTTCTGCGAGAGAATCATTACTGGTGACGAGACATGGATTCATCACTACAAGCCTGAGAGTAAATGGCAAAGTATGAAACAAAAAACATCCTTAATTGCTGACCAAAAAAATGTTTAACAGTCAACCATCAGCTAGAAAATGTGATGCTTACAGTTTTTGGGGATTCTCAAGGGCCAGTATTGGAACATTATCAGGGAAAAGATTTAAAGCCGTATCCTAAACTTCGGATTAAATGCAGAGGACTGCTATCCAAGAGCGTTGGGATTTTTCATTTCATCTTTCAAACTTCTGACCACACTGTCAACACTCAAACATCCTGATCTTGCTCCATCATGTCTTATCCTGTTTGGTCCCCGAAAAGCAGCCCCCAAGATTCACTTCTGATGAAGAAGTGAAGACAGCAGTGCATGAGTTGCTTACAACACAGCCTAAAAAAATTTGAATGAGGGAATACATAAGGTTATTGACAGATGGACAAGGTTTATAGAGAAGCAAGAAGATTATGTTGAAAAAGGATGTATTTGTTTTTTTAGAAAGCACCACTGGCATAAAAAAAGTATTCGCTCCCTCCCTGAATGTTTTGCATATCAGTCACACTTATATGATGATTCGATATCATCAAACTAATTTTATTATTACACAAAGATAACACAAGTAAATACAAAATGCATTTTTTAAAGTTATGTTTTCATTTATTAACTGGACCTATGTGAAAAACGTAATTGCCCTGTTGAATCAAGAAATCACTTAAATAGAACCTGTTTGAGAAAGTCAAGCACATTTAAAGATTTTAAAGGAACTTTAAATGTATCAGTCTGGAGAGGGTTTACAAAGCCATTTCTAAGGCTTCCAAGAGAAAACTTGGAACAGTGGTAAACCTTCCCAGGAGTGGCCAGCCTACCAAAATTCTCCAGGAGCACAAAGACAACTTATCCAGAAGCTCATAAAAGAATCCAAAAAAAAAACATCTTTAGAACTGCAGGCCTCACCTGCCTTAGTTAAGGCCAGTGTTCATAAAATAAACATAGAGTTCATAAAAAGAACACCATGCCAACAGTCAAACATGGTGGTTGTAGTTTGATGGGCTGGGAATGCTTTGTAGCTTAAGGACCTGGACGACTTGCCAAAACTCATGGAACTATTAATTCTGCATTCAACCAGAAAATCCTCATGTTCATCCATCAGTTTGTGAGCTCAAGTTCAAGCATACTTGGGTCATGCAGCAGGACAATAATTTGAAACACACCATCATATGGTTTCAGAATATATTAGGTAAACTTGTTATAAACTTTCCACAATAAGAATAAACATACTATCGCATCTCGCCACCTTAAGATGAATATAAATGAAAAAAAGCTAAAAAAAAAAAAAAAACCTTATATAGATGAAAAAGAGATTAAAAAAATGCTAGATGCTATGACATAAACTCATAACTTTACTTTTACCCAACTTTTTCATTTCAATTGGCACAGGTTTAACTTTAGGTAAATACCTACTTACTGTCAAAAACCTGGTTGGACAGACAGTTTTCTGATACTGGTTTCGGGTCCTTCAATGTATGAAACATTGGAGTTCTGACCAATGTACAGAGAAAACCTTTCTTTTATTTATAGTAATGAAAATGCAATTGAAACCGTTGGCATTTCTAACTAGTATCACATGTAACACTTTTTACATCAATCAAATGCTGTAGTGGAGATGAACATAGAACTTCGTAAGATAAACCTATAGACGGATCACTCAAAATCACTAAGCGTTTCATGTGCCAATGATTTAGCATTTTTCTTTAGTTTAAACCTGCCAGAGGGCCATCGATAAAAATTTCTCAGTTCATTAAAGTTTCTTAATTCATGTCCACCTATTTCTTGGTTAAATATATTTTATTTCAGAGTATTTAAAACGAGGTCATGTAAAATGTAGGGTGTTCAGTAACTTTTGACTGGCAATGAAGATGAAGTGATAAAGCATATAATGCATATGAGCGTGGAACAACTGTTATAAAGCTGTTGATTGTAAATATTTCTGCTAATCCTTCACAGTTCACAGTGTTACGCAATGGAAAGCTAATCTGGTAGTGAATGTTCATTCAGTTCTGTCTTTAAACTTATTTATCTACAGGGTGTGTGTGTTTGTGTGAGAGTGTTGTGTGTGTGTGTGTGTGTGTGTGTGTGTGTGTGTGTCCGTGCGTGTGCGTGTGCATGTGCGTGCGTGCTGTAGCTTCCTGATTCATTAATTCATTCATTTTGAATTTTGCTGCTTATCAGCAGAGAACAGATTTGCAGCTCTTCAGCTCCTAATTCGGCTTTATCCTCAAAACCTTGTCGCCTCAGTGGAGGCACAAATTAAAGATTCACTTGAACCCCTTAGCATTGCTCATGTCAAACTAACCCGCCAGGAAAGCAAATAAAAATGTCTAGTATTTGTAAATTTGATGCATGAAGTTGTGCAAGATGTTAGTGCCATCCCCTCCATCTCTTATTTCTACTTCACAGCTGTGACACACACACAAACACACGCACACACTCTCTCTCTCACACACACACACACACACACACACACACACACACACACACACACACACATACACCTGCCATCAAGAGGAGTTCGGAGCATAAAGGTAATTTACGGCTCATTTACCATAAGAATTTTTGTGTTGATTTACACTGAGATGAAGAGTTTGATTGGGGTGAATAAACAAAATTATTTCAGTTGTGTTATTTAAAAACCTTAATTATGTTAATGTTGGAATTTAAATCAGAATCTAATTTCACAAATTAATATGTATATGTTATTTAAAGGTCCGATATTTGGGCATACAGTATCTTTAACAACAGGGTCACTCCTTTTACAAGATCTCACATCTCCCTACAAAATCTATTGAACAATTTACAGTGGAACCTTGGATTACGAGTATAGTTCGTTACGGAAGCGGGCTCGTATTGCAAAACACTTGTAAACCAAATTAAATTTTCCCATAAGAAATAATGGAAACTCAACTTATTTGTTCCACAGCCCCAAAAAATAAATACATAAAAGAAATTAACACAAAATATTAATTAAAAATAAAACAAATTAACCTGCACTTTACCTTTAAAAAAAAAGTAAGAAAAAATCTTGACAGATAAGTGTTTCCGTTTCCGCACAGGCGCTGTATATGTGTGTGTGTGTGAATCTTAAGTAAGCTCCCCTCTCCCCCTTCTTGTCTTACACAGACCCTTCCTCCACTTTTTTCGCACACAATGGAAACACTGTTTTATCGGAAAAATAAACAAGAAATCTCTCTAATGACACCCGATTGAGCGACACTCTAACGGAATCACTGCTGTAAAGTAAAAATAAAACAAATTAACCTGCATTTTACCTTTGAAAAGAATTGCGACAGGGCAGTGTTTCTGTGTAGCAGAGAGAAAGAATGTGTGTGTGTCTGTGAAGGCGAAAATAGGAGGGGTCTGTGTGTGTGTGTGTGTCACGGTGTCCAATGACGCACACACACAGAGCAGGCAAAGAGCAGGCTAATCCTTAATCAGAGAGAGAAAATGGATTTTTAACCTCTCTAATGAGACTTTCTTTTGCTTTACACGCGCCCACACGTATGTTTATAATAAACAGTACAGTACATTCGCGCTGTACACACACGCATACAGACACCAAATAAAATATGTTTTACACACCCACCCACACACACACACACACACACACACACACACACACGTGTTCACAGTGTTATAGTAAACAGTACACGCATGCACGGATGTTGATTATACCAGTAAGAGACGAGCACTAAGACCCAGCAGGGGAGACGATTACCCACAATTCCGCAGCGCAAGAGAGAAAAAAAACGTTGGCTCAGTTGTGATCACGTGACGCTCAACGTCAAAACAAGAAGCGCATGCGTGATACATGATACTCGGTACTCGTAAACCAAGACTTGTTCGTTTCCCAAGTCAAAATTTATTAAAAATCTTTGCTCGTCTTGTGGAACACTCGCCAACCGCTTACTTGGAATCCGAGGTTTCACTGTACATCAGAATATTTACTTCACACTTCTCATACAAGTCTCTACCACAGAACAGCCATATAGCACTAATCAGTTCAGCCACCACGAGGGATCAATATCTTCTTCCTTTTTGTTACTACATGAACACTGGAGACCCATCTGAATGCCTAAAAAGTAAATTTTGCATAATCCATCTGTTCTTTAAAGATAAACGACCGATCAGGTCGTAGTTTAGTGGCAGATTTAAGGTCATGTGAGAATGACTAAACTGGTTGAAGCTAACAGCAAGGCTACAGTAACTGAAGTTACCACTCTTTGGTGAGCTGGCAACTTTCTCAGAACACTCAAAATTTTTAAGCATATGGGCTACAACAGCAGAAGATTTCTGGAAACAGAAATCTAGGAGTGCAGAGAAAACAAAGACTAGACCTTTAAACATTAGAAAAAAACATTGTTTGGTCTCGCTTTCTTTTATAACATATTATTTCATAACAATATGAATCCATAGACCCAAGCTGCCTTGTGTCAGATTCTTTTTCTCGTTTAACTTGTACGGAAATGATAGGAAGAGAAAAGCATACCACATCATCTGTCAAATATGGTGGAGACAGTGTTATAGCATAAATGTGTATGGCTTCCAGTGGACTCTATGCTTAGATTCAGCCAAATAGGACGGTTCTTCATATTGTGGATGGATAATGACCTAAAACATACAGTGAAAGTTACCAATAGCAAATAAAAAGATATTCTTTACTGACCAAGTCACCCAATTGTCAGGGCTCTGTGCAGGCCCCTCAGATTTTTCCACCCTACTTCCAAACGTGGACAAAGCCACTGTCATCCTGAAACAAGTTTGGGATAAGAAAGGAATTATTAATACTACAGAAGAGAAAAACATTTCAGACAATTAAGTGCATCCAACTGTGTGGCAACAGTTTGGGGAAGGTCTACACATGGCTTTGATTGTCCACATATTTATAGTCTTTCCAACAATGCGTTTACAGGGTTGACGCGTATGCATCAGGGAGACAACACCAGAGAAGGCAAATCAACCAAATTAGCAGAGGGTGAATATCTGCAATATCTGCAGATTGGAGGAATCCCCCAAATGTTTGCAAGAAACAGCTAACATGTACTACCGCCAGTTTGTACCACATGCAATGTAATCTGATAAATTCTCACCAGGGAGTCATCTTCACTCAGCACTGAGTGGGTGACAAAAATCTGGTTCTAGCACTTCATGAGACTACCACTGATCCAACCCAACAGCCAAAAGGAGATCTGTAACCAAGTTTGGGAGGAGTGTTTAGATATGTCAAAATGAACCAAAAAAAAAGTGATGCACACCTAACAAGGTACAGTAGGTGTTAATGTGTACAATAAGAACTGGGTCTCTCCTTTTACAAGATCTCACACCCCCCCCCATGTGCTGCCATCACTGAAGAACTATTCAGAACAGAAGACAAATACAATAAATTGTAATATTTATTTACTTGTAATAAAAAAAGCCTAGATGGGATCCTTCATCTCATTTATCATAAATGGTCAGAAGAATTGTTTCTTTCTCATAGCTGAAATTCTCTCCAGCTAAACGCTTCTATTCTAAAACACATACAGTAAGAAATAATGTATGAGATTTTCTCCTAGCCTGAATTTCAGATGTGCAGTCAGGCATTACAACTGTCACAAAATATATGCTCTGTAATATTTTAAACAAAGTCTGCTTGTTAATAATTAGTGTGTTTTTACGGAGGCAAAAATTCTAAGATGTACAATTCTTGTTTAGAGGGCAGATTTAATAGTATTATATAAATAGGAATGTGTTCATCCATCTTAAACATGTAATACACCAACATGTTTTTTGTGCTGATTTATAATAACTAGGTATTCTCTTAATAGAAAGATCTTACAGATTACTTTTAAAAAATTACTTTTTATCAGTTTCTATAGGTCAGCAGGATGGGTTTGCCATTAACAGAACTGATTTTTTTTTTGTTATTAACATTATAAATTAAAAGTAATATGATTTTTTTAAATAAAATGATTTTTTTTTTAATTTAAA
>JAOTRS010000025.1:6749374-6762241 GCA_028565755.1 Dinotopterus cunningtoni
AAATAGCTTTAGAATGGAGTAGTGTACCTATGTTTTCTATATTTAATCCAGGTGTTAAATCAAAATATTGTTAATGACCACTACTGAATTCAAAATGGTCGCAAACTTTTTCTCAGTGGTTAAACAAAATGAATATTAATGTCTCCAGCAATTACTGGGTTTCTACAGAAACAACCATGTTTGCAACAAAGTCTGCACAGTTATAGCAACATTTACAATGCAGCCCTAATTAGCAGGCTGAGTAGACTTACATTTGGTGACTGTTTGTTATGTTCGTATAAAGAACTTTAAATTAGTTTAGTTTGTTGGTTTCCTGCCTGGCATCAGCGTTGTAACCAATTTACTAGGCCTGTTCTCAGACTACATGCCATGCTGCGAATAACATGAGAAGCAACTTCCTCAATAAGATTGATACTGTCCTTCCCTAATATGCCCTTAAATGTCCTCCTATTATGCCGCTTTACCTTCATTTGTAGCATTCATGCCGATTAACATCCAATCACACAACGTCCAGCCACATCAATTAAGTTTCAAATTCAGATTAGAGATTGGCACAGGCACAACAGCCCCCCACAGACAGGATGTGTATCTCATGCCATGGCTTTCTTAGAGGTGTAATGTTACCTCTCTGTCTCATTTCCTTTCAGAACTATTACGTTGAGGTGCATCTTAAGTAACTACTGTAGCTCCCAAGTAACTACTGTGTAAACACAACTACTTTTTTGTGTGTTTGCATAGGGTCCAAACTGCAATATTTCCACTTTCACAAAACAGATCTTAGACATTATGAGTTGTTTTTATTCACCAAATTGCATGCTTTGAGATTTAAGATCTTATTGTTATGCTGTGACACACATTTCATAAAAGTAATTCTAACTTTTGTAAACAACATAATACTAACTATGTCTTAATATATATATATATATATATTCACCTTTGTCCCTCATATGCATCACAAATATGTAAGCCAATGACCATTCATGGATAACCATTTTTTTCAACCAATCGCTTATTGATTTTGTTCTGAACAACCAATCATTGATCACTGTTGTTCTCAAAGACTAATCACTGATCACTATGGTTACCAAAAAACAATCACTGATCATTTTCCCCATCATTTGCCCCATAATTTTTTTGTTCTTTATTTTAAGAAACTTTTTTCTTTCTCCAATTTAAAGGGGAAAAGGCAGCTATTCAATCCATAGCCATTTACTTTATATCCATGGTCAGTTCTCATTATTATCTGTAAAAAGAATGCCTGCAGGCATTCCTTTTAAGATGTGGGCCTCTACCACAATCATACAACCACTAAAGGCTGCTTTGCACTGGGCTTTTTAGTTTCATGCTGTCACATTGTACGGGATGATTTTAATACAATCTGACCTCAAGTTCTTTGGTAACTTATCAGTTATGTTCATGTGTGCTGCAAGTCAAGAAGTTTATCTTATACCAAATCTGAGTGATCAGAAGGGGTGGATAGTATAGTAAAATCTAATATATTCATTCATTAATCTTATTAAAACCATTTGTCTACAATGCTGCATATACATGCATAATCTAAGGGTAATGATGCATGGGCACAATCACTGAGCCTTCTATTAGGATACCTAAATGTATTACTAATACAATGTCACAGCATTTCTTACACATGATTCTTATCTTCTAAAAAAAATTCTTTATCATATTTATGAATTCTTAAGTTTTTGACCTTTTTCAGTGATATCAGGACATAGAAGTGATTTCAGGTTTTTGAGTAACAAGACATCATTACATAATTTGAGAAACATTTTTTTTTGTCTTACAAACAACATTGCTATACTTATGGGTAGTGTTCTCATAATAGGCTTTGCTTTATGGCCTTTATTGTTTCATGGAATTACATTTAATGGAAACTAAAGATATTTAAGTTTGAGAAAATGTGCTGAAAAATGTGTGTTCTAAACAGGAAATGTACGTGTCAGCCAAGGAAAACAACAGCAGTTGCTAAAAGAAACAGTCAGTGTAATTACCAACAACTTCCACAGGGCAGGGGTGAAGGTATCACATACCATTATTCGAAAGAGACTTTAAGAGCAGAGGCCATGCCACAAAGGCCATGCCACAAGATGCAAACCACTCATCACATTAAAGGATCCAAAGGCCAGATTGGAATTCACAAAAAATAGATGAGTGACAAAACATTAACCTCTACCAAAGTGAAGTAAATGTTAGTCTGGAAAGATATAGGATTTGTTTCTAGTTTATTGGTCAAGCATAATGTAAGTCATGGTTTTGGGTTGAACACCTGGCTTTTACTGATAATGATGGTAGCAACAGGACTTTACCTGGTGAAAAAGTAGAAGATTTTAGACTGTCCAAATCAATCACCAGAAAACCTGTAATACAGTTCGGTTTAGTTGGTGACATGCTGGTTTAATTCAGTTATTACGGACAAGGTACTGTATATGCAACAATTAACTCTTATTTACTTCAAGTTACTTTAAGACTCTCTGTTCATATACCTTAACACACCTACAAATTGGGTGGTTTGCCACCAAATGTGCCATGCCTTGCCATACAGTAGACCTTTTGCAAACACGTGACCACCACAATACCAGTTACAACAGTGTACAGCAGAAACACTGTTAAACGACATTAGGCTACTACTGTATGTATTTTCATTGATAATTATATTCAAGGTGTATTTCAGACCCAAAAAGATTACCTGATGATTACCAGATTACTTGATGCTTTGTCACGCAGATAAAGGATTAACCTAGCAATTGATAGCTTCTGTTCTGCTGATTATTTTCATATACAGTATGTTTTGGTGGACTTCCTAACTGTGATACTACTGTAATTTACTGAAGTTGTATTTGCAACCCTAATGTGATTATCCCAGATGATGTACAAATATGTGATTTCTATTGGATTTGGTGACTTTTGCTAGCAATAGTGTTAGATCTTTCAGTGCTTCTTTTGCAAAGACAATGTTATGGAATATTCTGTGTTTTCCGCTTCATAAAATAATGTGTAATTTATACTGACATTTCAACCTTTCTGATTATTAGGCAGCTAACAGTTTTGCTCTTAAGTACTCAATAGCTTTAAATAGAAAGCTAGTGCATCATATTGACTGTACAATCTCTTGTTCCACAAACCGAATAGCATTCCGCACTTTAATCTCCCTGCGGAGGCAGCGCTTCTGCACGCTCCATCATGACGGCGCTTCTCCCTCTGTCGATGGCTGGCCTGGCTCCTCCCAGCTCTCTGTGGGTGCGGCCTCAGGCAAGAGTCCTCGCTGAGGTCTGTCGGCTGGGCGGCTTTCCTGGCTGGGATCGGGGGCCCTATCGCAGTCTTCCTCGCGGCCTTTTCCTCTTCTGCGGCAGGGACGTCCTCAGTGCGGAGATCAAAGGGCGGAATTCCAGTGTCCTTGTTAAAGTCCCTGGGGCACATCATATCGCCCCACTCGCATGCCACTCTCTTATGCTTCACCGCATCACGTACTTCCCGGACCCCTGACTAAACTCTGCGCCCTGCTGGGCGCCCTACGGAGTGAGCGAGGAGTGATAATAGATTTGGGCGCACGCCCATCACAGGCACACGCCGTGACATTGCCCCTCCCTCCGCTCCGAGCTCACCACCGTAGTAAGTAAGACGCAAGTAAGACCCAAGCCTCGTTCGGGACTCCACCCAAGGTCCGTGCCAAGTGCCCCCATTCTCCACCAGTGTCGCAGGACCGACTCAGGACAGGAGAACACAGACGACAGAAGACACGAATATGCAGGGAAAGAATTGTGTTTTTTTATTTATTCTTTTCTTCTTTTCGATCTGAAATCGAAAAGGAGAGACAAAAGAAAAAAGAAAAGTGCAGTAAACTCGTTCTCGCACACTCACACACACATCCACACACACAGTGCTCTTAGGTACTGGGGGTCCTCGGGGGTGAGGGAGGTGAAGCAGTGCAGAAGAGGCAGCTTACTCGGTTAGGAGAGGTGGCGTCCTTTGTCGTAACCGGCGGCGCAGGTGAGCAGCGGAGGCTGGAGACTCGGTGTGGCCGCTTCTCGGCTGTGTCTTTCGATCAACTCTCGGTAGTGTCGGAATCTATGAAGGGAGAGGAGACAGGTGTCAGTCAGGTACACGAAGGCAATACTTATTTGTAGTTTAAAGTTCATAATTGTCTACTGAGTTCATGCCTTCCTTCCTCTAAATGCTGAACAGAAAATCTGCGATTGCCCACTTTCAGTTCAAAAGTTGAATCATTCATCTTATTCATGTTCATTACACTTTTGACTGTAGTTCACATGTAAATGACTGCTGATGATGTTTTACAAATGTTTTATGGCTGTTTAACTCGATGTTTCATTTGTTTATTTGCCTCGCATGACTGTCATAAATAGGCTGCTTGAATCTACGATCTGGTCTATAATGAAATTAGCCCACGTCACTACTCCACATCGTTCTGTGCACTTGCTTTTGATTCCGCAAAGGTCCAAAATGTTGTTGTTGTCTTTCAGCTGCTGACCATCTGACCCAACAGAACTTGGCCTAGGTTTTATGCCGGATACCCTTCCTGATGCAACCCTTCCATATTAGCCAGGATTGGGACCGGCACTGCAGTGGCGGGAATTGAACCAAGGCCTTCCGCATGGCAGGCAAGAAACCTACCATTGAGCCATCAAAGCCCGCAAAGAGCCTAACTAATTTACCTAAATTATTTGTTAAGAGCAAATAATCTGACGTTGATGCCAAACATGAACCATTATATTGATTTCATTTTTCTGTTTAGTTGGTAGAAATGCAACATGCAATATACAAAAGAGAAAAGGTGAAAGAGAATTAAATTACTATCGGAACTACAGTCATACTAATAAATTGCAACCTTTCACAGTTTTGAGAGTAAAAGGTTAGCTGTAAATATGAGCTTCTACAGCTCATTGTTCTAGACAAAAGCTTGTGCCATGTTTATAATGATGCTCCTCAGGAAGCTGATTTACCGTAAGGATAAAGCACAGCGTTCGCCTTGCTAGTGTTTAATAAGCGATGTGTGGATTAATTTTGCCATGAGCGGTGGGGGAGATAAGCACGCCCTGTGGAGATCGTTAAGCCCGTGCTTAATGAAAGCCGATGAGTCAACAAGCCATTAGAAGTGTTGTTCTCACCGTGCACTCCTCCACCTGCACCACTCCTGCTTAGTGACATTAACAACCATGTAGCATCAGATATAAGACATACGAGGGCAGGGTGGCGCAGTGGCATGACAGGTAGTGTTTCACACCATACTACAGACAGGTAGTGTTTCATAACCATTTTCACCCCAAAAAAAAACATCTTTAATGAGATATTTTATAATATATATTTTAATACATATAATGTTTTACTCAGATCAAGTATAGAGAAAAAAAAAAGGAAAAATCTATGTTGAGAAAAATAATATTGGAATCACTTTGCAAGTTGGATTTTTAAACAAATACAAGCAGAAATCTAAAAATGCTAATTAGTCTGCAGTTAAGAAGAAAGTGCTTATAGACCTAATGAGTTGTTGGACTTTTGACAAATTGAAAGGAAACATGGCCTGAACAAGAGAGCTGTCAATTGAAACAATGGAAAGGATTATAAAACTCATTCAAGGAGGAAATCCAACATGGGGTTGGTTGGATGTTGCTTGTTCAAAGTCAGCTGTGTCTTTGTACACAAAATGGGAAAGTTATAAAGAAAAACCATATATAGACCAAGAAGGATGTGAAAGTGTCAGGAAAGAAAACTTAGTTGTTCATTTAAAATCCTCAGCATCAACCTCATTTCTCCTCTCGTCTGTTTCAACTACTCAAGTGTTCAGCATCAGTATACTGTACTAATCACCAGCTTGATCATCTGTCAACATCTGCACCTCTTTCTCACTGGTTCATGAATTAAGTTAGATTTCTTTTTGCTTGAATAATTCCTAGGTCACTGGACTGAAAATAAAAAAAGCCCGGAAGCCGTGAGAACTATTCTTTAAGACTGCAAAGTCTGTCTTTTGGTAAACAGAATATGAAGAAATGAAAGATGCCTCAAGATTTTAGTGGGGTTAAGGCTCTGGAATATTCCAGGACTCAAAGTGTGAAATCAAATTGTGGAATCATTTTCACGCATGAACTGGCCACCACATTGTGTGCTGTAATAAAAGCTCATATGAAATCTTATAGTGTGAATATGCTTATAGTTGCTTAGTGTGCAAATTTTTTTTTTGGGGCCAAACAGTGTATGTGGTCACGGTTATAATCACGGGAGGAGGAGGTGGAGGGGGAGCATGGACTAGATGGGGAAATATTACAATAAAACAAACATATCAAATGAAAAGTTATCTCTGGCTAGTTATTTTCCATCCTCTGTTATGACAGTTTGTCAGGTGGTTGGGTTTAATTTACATATATTCATGAATATTTATAGACCATTGTATGCTTTATGAGGATATATTGATCCGCGGCTCATTTGAATTATATAAGTGAAGGTTTTAACTGGCTTACTGGCTGAACAAAATTTCTTTGTTACAGTGAACCACAGCCCCGTCCGATGAACATCCAAATTTTGAAAGCTGTACCAAGTTTGTTACGTTTATGGATTTAAAACTCAAATGACCATCCTCAAGAACAGTTTTGAGACATTACAGCATCTGTGACGGAACAGATATTTTGTTCAGTTTTATAATAATTAGCTTTTCTTTTAAGAATAGTGATATGAATTATGTAAAAATGTTTTGGCTAGTGATGTTGCTGATAATACAATGACCTGTTTTTACAGATCTGCTTAACCGACAATTAAACTTATTTTCAAAATGTGTTATTTTGCGTTGCAAGTCCAGGTTTTGATTCCTGTCTTACATTTATATTTTAGGCATCTGGCAGATGCTCTTATCCAAAGAGACAGCCATTTGTATTTCATTATACATGTGAGCAGTTGAGGGCCTTGCTCGAGGCAGTCGTGGGATTTGAACCTGGGACCTTCCAAACTGTAGTCCTTTCCCAGACCCGACCAGACTGTCTTGTCATACAAGACATACAGGGTATGCCAGTTGGACTGGCCAATTGGAGATTCCAAATTCCCCCATAGTGTGTGTGTGTATGTGTGTGTGTGTGCCCCGAGATGAAATGGCACACCATCGAGGGTGTACCCCGCCAACAGCCCTGAGTCCCATAGGAACGGCTCCAGGCCTACCGCGACTCATTTTATTTAACAGCATCTGCTTGCACACTGTGTTTTTTCATGCCCTTTCCATCGCTGCTTGACCTAGCAATTTTTGCCCATGCATCAGTCCTTCCACATCTTGTATTACATTGCATTTGGTAGTCTACATCAGTACAAGTTCAACTTTCTGCGAGAAAACGGGCACAGGCTCCCCAAAACATAATACAAATTTCACATGGTTTAATGAAGCTCGATTTCTGCTACAATGTGCAAAAGACAGGATTAGAATTTGCCATCAACAGCATGACTTCATGGACCAACATTTCAGGCTGGTGGTGGTGGCATAATGGTGTTGGGAATGTTTGCTTGGCAGACATTGTTTGAATTTCATGATGATATGACGTGTCATGAAAAGACCACAATGGTCTCAAACTAGATCCATGTCCTTGGCAAATAATCATTGACACTCACATGCTCATGTTCACCTACCAATGTTTTTTGTGAGATGGGAGAAAACTGAAGAACCTAAAAACATGGGAAGAACATGCAGAAACCACAAGATCCTGGAGCAGTAAACCAACAATGCTACCTGATGTTCTGTACAATCTTGGCACTCTACTGAGAAAGTCACAAGTTTAAATGGACTGTGAAATCCATCTAATCTATTATATAACAACTGGAGGTAGTATTGCTTGTCAAATCATTAGATGTACTGGCAGTGCCTTATAGTTTGTAGCTTTTATAAAAGCACTGAACAAAACACTCTTTCATTCTAGGAGTAAAGCAATGTTCCAGAAGCAGGAAAAATGCAATTTTAAGGAAGTCCTGACATCACTGCAGTATAAATAACATCGTTGCACATGAAGGGTAAACCCCTTTAAGCCAGTACTGAATGTGAAAGCAAATTAATGCAAGCAGGTCTTACTGTGAAGTGTGACTAACAGTGTATGTCAGAGAGAGAGAGAGAGAGATGCTCTGTAAAAATGACTCCCTATTCACCATATAGTGCACTGTTTTCGTGATCTGTCCATGAACACCCATAATGCATTCTTTCAATACTTTGATATACATCATTATTAAGGAAGACAACAGCATGCTACAATATAAACGGCTTTCAGATTTCATACAAATGTAAAATATAAACTTATTTCCACAGTGACAAACTGAATGTTCAGTTCATAGTTAGCTTGTTTATTGTCTGTAAATGTGATACAGCTCAAATAATAGGGTGGATAATGAGTGCTCTAGCATGGTGCTGATGCAATGGAATATAACCACTGTCACAGAGTAATGTTGATCTGTTTGATCTGTATGAAATCAATTACATCACATTTTTCCCAGTTCATTTTATG
Source organism: Dinotopterus cunningtoni (assembly GCA_028565755.1). Taxonomy (NCBI): domain Eukaryota; kingdom Metazoa; phylum Chordata; class Actinopteri; order Siluriformes; family Clariidae; genus Dinotopterus; species Dinotopterus cunningtoni. The sequence goes on from JAOTRS010000025.1 coordinate 6,757,873, forward strand.
TACGAGGGGCGTTCAAGTGAAACCGGGACACGTGATGAAATTCCTCGTGAATGACGGCGTAAGAAATTGATTAACGTTTACAGAAGACTTCGGAGGAGGAGGTGAATGGTGCATACATTGTAGTCCTTTAAACCCAGAGTATTTTAGCCATTTTTGCATTATGTACCATGTTTTAATAAATATACAAGTAATCAGAATTGTGCAATATAAAGTGATTTATCTTTTTTCAGTACAACCTAGGCTATATAATGAATTGAATTTTATTTCATTTTAACCAACTATACAAATATGACTATATTTGTAAAAAAAAAAAAATTTAATAGGCCACATCTGCAAAGAAATACACTGATGAACAGGATTACATGTGTTTATTGTTATTTTCGGTTGTTTGACTAAAATAATACAAGCATAATTTGGTAAGTTACCAAATTTTCTGCAGGTGTGCAAAGGGGCAGGTCCGCGGGAATGGGCACTGCTGGTGATTGATTATCATTTATGGATAACCTTCTCCTTGCGCTTCTTCTCCTCACGCTATAAAAACAAGGCGGGAAGTGTAGCTCAGGGTCTGGTCCCTAAGGTCTTCAGAGCAGAGTCGCGCGGCAAGAGTGGCTTGTGATCGGGGTGATGCAACGCACCCTAGGAAATACAAAGGCCATAGAATTAAGTGCAGCCTTTTGCTCTCCGCATGGAGGACAGCTGCGAAAAGACTGCGTGAGCTCCCATGGCACTTAGCTTTCATTTAAAGCCAGCCCTCAGGAACCTGCCGCCAAAGAGGAAAAGGCCGCTGTGCTCAACATTAAGGCCACTGCAGTACTGGAGGAGCGATGGCTGACCTTGGCAGGGAGCGCGTGTGACTCTTGTCTGCGGCCGCACCCAAGCAGCGCTGGGCGGGGTCGGAAGGCCAGTCAGCGAAGAGGATAGCCGGTCAAGGGAGCATGCAGCTGGGCACTGCCACCAGACCTGCACGTGTACAGCTTTACCATTTTCCTCTCCTTTTTTTCCTTCCTCCCTCCTTAAAGCCTTTTCTTTCCCCTATTTTCTAAATAGATTTTCCTAATTTCCCATAAGATTTTTTTTATTTTTTATTTTTTTATTAGATATTGACCAATGCTGTGTTGAGTTGGCCGAGGTGAACATTCAGTGAATGGAACACCTGATGCTTGAAAATAAATGAATAACTTGTTGCCAGATTGCAGAAAAGACACATCGGCCTGTGGGAATTGTACAACCAATCATTCATCAACACTACTTCCACATTACAGGAGCTCGGGAGGGAGTTATAGCCACATCCCCCGTACAATCCTGAATTTGCTTTAAGCCATTGAAGGAGTTCCTGGGAGGCAACCATTTTAGACATGAAGTAAGCAGTCCGATCATGGCTCCAAGCACTAGTGAAACACTAGGATAAGTGCATAGTGTAGCAGGGAATTTTATAGAGAAATAAAGGTAGTTTCTATTCCCAAAAATATGTTTTTCTGCATAATCAAAAGTCCCAGTTTGACTTGAATGCCCTTCGAAGTTCCTATTACAGAGGTTAACACGGTGGGTTAAAGTGTTTATATTTTGAAAAATAGAACCTACATTTTTTTTTAAAAATCAAGTGTAAAAACCAAATCAGTTCCACACATACTTCTGAAGACGTGTCAGAGATAGAACTCACAGCCCATGCTGACATCGCAGGAACTTCTACCTCTGGGGATTTTTCTAAATTTCTAGTGGCATAATGGCATCCAGATACTGAAATGAGCACTTGGAGGTGTATTGCATTTCAATATATTAGCATATAATATTTAATTAATGTATGGCTATCTAAAACAGTCACATTTTGTTAAAAAGCTGAAAGGTCAAAGTTGCTCAATGACAAAAGCGAGAAACACAAAGTCATAGTCTTTATACTCCTATCCATCCATCCATCTAGTAACCTCTGTAGTCCAACTAGGCAATGTGGAGACCAATGGTGACTGTTGTATTTATTCTCATTTTTACCACCGTAGTAGGACCTCCGATCAATATTCATGCATGCATTTCCACACTACGGGCAATTTGGAACCGCAAATTTGCCTAATCTGCATGTCTTCGGACTGGAGGAGGAAACCAGAGTACCTAGAGAAAACCCACCAAGCACGGGAAGAACATGCTTACTCCATGCACACAGACCCTGAGGTGGAAATCAAACCCGGACCCTGGAGGTGCAAGGTCAGGTAGACCCTGGACTGTGCTAACCACTTAGCCACGTGCCTACTGCTATCGGGAGTTGAATATCATTTTGAACATAAGCTGCACTATATAGGTTTGTGGATTTCTTCTCTCTGAAAATAGAAATGGTAAGCAGATACCATGACTTGCTGAATGCATCATATTAGGTGGAAGCATTATCACACCTGAGTATTACTGTGTCATTTCACCCCTGCTGAGATAGCTCGAGTGGTGAATCCAGTCATTTTATTACAGTGTTCTGTTTTTATTTTTTATTATTATTGTCACTATTATTCTATTGTTTTTGCCTGAAAAGCTCCATAAGATATGAAGACTTTAGTGTAGGCGATTTTGTAGCAAAGGATGGTTATGTTAAAGAATATATTTGTTTTTTTTTTTTTGTTTTTTTCAATTAATAACTCAGATTATGGATATGCAAACCTTTGCATATGTACAGTAAGGACAGATGACAAAACTATCTTAAATACTTAATATCCAGTATGAGAGGTAAGTTTTTTAAATGTTAAACATTCTACATAAACATATAGGTTAAGCTATTTGAAAGTAAGAGGGCTATTGTTCATATTGTTTACACATTGCCCTGTTAGGCTTAATATTTGGGATTAGTATGTCTTTGAACTCATACGCTATTATAATTTAGTTTTAATTCAGGCTGGGTTTATGGCATTAGCTAAATTGCTTCGATGCCATCAAGTATCGAAAAAATGCTCGTCATTCAGTACCACAGTCCAATAGGACTCCTACATAGGGAGTAAGTTTAATCAGCATCAGTGAGCTACTGTAGTAAGCATACAGCGTGCTGATTACACCGTCCAGAGACATGACTCCGGTGTGTATTGTATTTAAGGAGGCGTAGGCGTTACGTAGTCTGTCTAAACATGTCTACACGATGAAAACTATGACTACATTTTATCAACGTTAATGAGTTTATCCTCGAGCGATGCAATGCATGCAAAAACGACATCACTGTCCAAAACAACACTGTGAAATTAATGACAAACCTGAATGTGTGAGGAATAAATATAACAGACGGCCACAGCCCACTTGCTCTCATCATTATAGTTTGTCTAATGTTATTAAAATTTCCTTTAAAATCTCCACCATTAGATTTTACCGCATCCCATATGAATGAGGACGGTGCTGTGACTGGGATACTGGGATGAGCAGGTAATGTTTGACAAACAAACCTTTGCCAGCTTGTACATGGTTATTTAATATATTTGACATTAATGTATTAGGTGTGCTGCTGGTGACTTAAACTGGAGCCCTAATGTAACCTAAGATACTGCTTTAATGTAGCTTTAACTCAACGCCAGAAAAAGCTGGCCAAATCAAATGTGTATTCAGTTAGAGCTTCAGGAATTCTGCCTTTTATTTATTAATATTAACTGATAGCATTGTGCATGGATGCACGAAATAAGAGCATCGTATATTGAACACGCTCCTTTTTCTAGAATCAGTGAACTGAACAGATCCGTTTGCTACAAAACCTTACCATGCAAGGTGTTCATTTAATTTATCTTAATATTAATATTCTGTGACCCTAAGACAGATGTTACTTTGTTTTTTAGTCCAACTAGTCAGAGATGGTGTTTAAGAAGAAGAAATGAATGTGAATTAGTCCTTTTTTGGACTGTAAACTTAGACCAGATTAAGAATCGTCAGTTACTTAAACTTGAAAAGTGTGAACTTGCCAGACACTGTGGAGCCATATTTGAGTTGTGGTTAAATGAGTTCATGTTTTATGTTTTAAAACTGCTTTGAGTGGAAAAATTCCAAGTCTGAAAATTCAATCTGAAACAGCTAAGCCAACCTGTTTAAATTGGTATATATTTTTTTGTTAGGAGCTGAAACAGTGGTACCTCGGCAAATTAATGCCACGCCTAAGGAATTTTCGCCTTAAGAACTGCAATTTTGCAAGAAATTTTCCTCGGCATGCAAAGCATTTTCGGCATATGAGTGACCGAACCAAGCTGAAACAAGTGCCGGCTTTTTTTTAGCATTTTGTGTAAAAAGCAAGCACGACAGCAAAAAGAAAAGGGAGCCACTTCCAGTTTAGTTTTTTAAAAGAGAATTCATAGATTAAGGCTAAGTGAGGGTTTAATGTCTATTTATTTCATATTTCACTTCATTTACATGTCTTTTCTAAATG
>JAOTRS010000025.1:6826673-6839547 GCA_028565755.1 Dinotopterus cunningtoni
TGCTTCATGGTAAACTTTCATCCTGAATAACACACACACACACACACACACACACACACACACACACACACACACACACTAACCGGAGATGAGATTTGAACCCACAACTCTGGAGCAATGAGAAAACAGCACTAGCCACCAAGCTTACATGATCCCAGCAATCAAAGAGAACTAGAGCAAATCAAAGTGGGTGGCATGGTGGCATAGTGGCTAGCACTGTGGCCTCGCACCTCCAGGGATGAGGAGTCGATTCCCGCCTTGGGTCTTTCCTAATTAGTCCCAATTAGACTAAATTGGTGTTTCCAATTTACTCATAGTGTGTAATGTGAGTGTGCGCTTGTGCGCCATGTGATAGATTGGCACCCTGTACAGGGTGTACCCTGACTGGTGTCCCAAGTCCTCTGGGACTGGAGAATGAGTGAATAATCAAATTTACAAGAAAAAAATATATAATATAAGTAATTACAACAAATACAATAAGATGTTGGTAACAAAAAACTCAATACAATAAGGACATCACCAGCAGCAACAGTGCTACGTGAGGAAATAAAAAGTCTACAGATGATGCGAAAATAATGATTCTGTTCCAGTAGGTTGTTTTTGACCATCAGCCACTATCGATCATTGACAATTCAAAAAAAAAAAATCCCCTAAAAAAATGAGCTTAAATCTGTATAGATGTAAAATAAAAAATCTCTCTCTTTTCACTGCAACCAAATGCCTTTCAATTAAAATCAGCTCTCTAATTTTTATCAAGAACGGGCCTATTAGCATAACCCAGTAAATGTGCGCTTGTCACAGCTGTGGTTTGAACATAAACAGAGCTAAATTACACGTTCGGTGACGCTCCTGATTGATTAATATTAAGATGGATACTCATTTTGGTATCAGTGTCAAAAACTGATATCCTATTTGTGACATTTTTTTTTTTTTTAGATGTTCATATGATGATTTTTTTTTTCACAAGCCACATGCCTGCCTTCATCAAGTGGTAATTAGCGGCATCAGTTGCTGCCTACGTGCTAAGTGACCGTCTGTAAGTGAGTCAGAACGACAGCGAGAAGAACTCTGAGTTCTCCACATGGCCAAATGCGATTTTTAAAGGTCAGGGATGGAGCCAGGGTTAGCGCTGGTGATGCTTTAGTGGTTAACGAGCGGTAAAAGGAAAATTACCATTTTGAATCTTTTTCATGATCACAGCGTGTGATCAGCACCTATTAGCTTGTGCCTAACAGTGGACGGTGTAGACTTTATCTAGTGCGTGTCCATTGTCTGGGTATGTCTGTAGTACAAACTCAAATTCTTGGTTATTCTTATTAGCTACTCTTATCTCTCTATGGTTTAATTTAGCCCTTAAGTATTTTCTTTCAACGGCCATTGAACAATGCTTAACAATTTCTGTAATTCATCTTAACTAAAACATGGTTTCTGTTATAAAATTAAACCTTCAGCCCAATAGCACATATTTATATATGGCACTGGTATAAGGGATAGCTTCCCGTTTGATTCCGAAGCCTCTTAAGATTTCTTTCTTATGCTATTACCTTTCTGCATTAGGGAATTTTTTTTTTTTTTTTTTTTCCATTTCTGACTAAAGTGCTTGTTATTTGTATGATGCTGAACATCACTGAGCTTTGTCAATAAAATCCCTGCGTTCTGAAATGTTATATCGTAATTCATACAGCCTCGTGTTTTCACTTTTGTCCCGAAGTCACGCCAAATGAAGATCTTTTATGGTAAAATCAGCTGTAAGATTATTAACATTTTCAGCATGTTTTGATGGAAGACATGACGCTAAGTCAACCAGAGAGGACAAACGCTTCTTTCTTAAATGGGTTTAAAAGAGTTCTGTGTGTGTCAATGTGTGTGTGTATAAAATCTATGCTTCCTGTAGATTATTTTAATACGTTGTGACTCGGGTGGAGCCCTTTCATTGTTTGATGTCATTGCAATATAATATCTTGTCCAATATTTTGTTTTTCCATAAACAGATTGATGATTCTCCCTCCATTTCTCTGGCCCAGCTCTCTAAGGTACATTTAATTTGATTAATTGTGTGTAAAAGTAGTGCATGTCGATATAGCTTCTTTTTTATCTTATTATTCTTTCTGGCAGGGAAACAGATGTACAAATAAAAAAATGTTGCATTGCCCCTTTGACAAATTCTTATAAAATAATAATGGTAGTAAAGGCTTGTCTTGAGATAAAGTGTTTGTCATGTCTTAAATTACTTTTCTTTAAATTTGCTTCATATTTAAAATAATTGCAGTAGTTCTGATCTGTGTGGAATATAGTGATACTTATACAGATCAGCATTTGGGTTGCTGCAGAAATCGCACAGTGTTATTCCATAAGGTGTTTGTGGCGTCACTGACTTTTCTGCATGTGTGTTTGATGTATTGGATGTCTAGCCATCAATAGTTAGGTTTTTCTATTAGTATTATTATTTCAGCAGGGTTCAGATCAATCATGTTGAGGGTGATCTAACTGGTGTTTTATACTTTAAAGGGAAAGTTTGGAGTTTTTCCAAGTCAAATCAGAATTGAGGTGCAAATAAGTACATTACAATACGTCTTGGTCGTTATCCTGTTGGTTAGTTTTCCTGCCCTGCACATTGACCATGAAGTTTGTTACCCAAGAAACGAGCACGGTGTAAGTAATCGGGGTGAAATTCCACAAGGAAAACTTATAACACCCAAGACTGATTGTAATGTACTTGCATGCATCTCAATTTATGACTTTAAAGATGATGAAGTGAAATCCCTTTAAGGATGTTTTTCTGCTCATCTTTAGTGTGATGGGAAATTTCCCAGTGTTTAACATCATAAGTCTACTATGTTTCTAAATATATGGAGGTTTTGTACAGATATTTATCTATTTGTAGGAATCTCTGCAAGAAACCAGTCCTCTTAATGTTAGCGCAACTTTAAACAGTCGTAAAGAGCTTACAGCTTGTCATATGGGAGAGATGCTACAGATGCACTCTGTTTTCAAGTTTTTCCTATGTTGAAATGTTAAAGGAACAGCCGAAGAACTGACGCTGGAGACTCCTTCCAAAAAAGGAAACTTTATCAATGATTTAAGCACGTTATTATAAACCTGTGATTTGACTTACAGCTGGAACTAGTCCAAGAGCTGCTGTTGAATAGTTAGATAACCAGCGCTTTCGTTCTGTCCAGAAAGAGTTTGATTCTTGTTTTGCAAATTGGAACAAACAGTTTGTATGCGGAAGGATTGAAGATAGTTGTAAGAACTAGTGTGTACTTACCTCGTCACACACCTCCAGACTTTCATGTCATGTGGTCTTATCGAGATTTAACAAACTAAATGAGCAGAGAAACGAATTTCACTAAAACGCAAACAAGCAAGCTTTGGCACCTTTATTAGCTGTAGGAAGAATTAAGCCTGGTTATTTATGAATTCCAGTCTGTATACTCTGTAACAGTGACTGATATAAAGTGTGTAAGCCATGAGAATGCTGTAAAGTGAGTGCTCTCGGTCTTGCTTTAGCACTGTGGCAGGGAGTGCACAAAAAGCCTTTCATTCTTTACAATCTATCAAAGGCTGAATTTAATTTATCTATTTTTATCATTATTTTATTTTTTTAAGAGATATGGACTGTTTAACTGTGAAAAGATTCTTAGATCCAGACTTTATCATGACACCAACCATAAAGTAAATCTTTTCCCCCAATATGATAATTTCATGTTTTGTGCATATACACAATGTGTGTGCTAGTTCTTAATAATCAGCTTTTTGATTTTGCCTAAAAATGTTTTCTTGTACAAATTCATATCATTATTCCTACTTTAAATCTTTTTATGTCACTTGCGGGACCCTTAGCTTTGTGTCATCACCCCTGACAAACTACAATGCTTTTAGCTTTGTTTTAAATGCAAACAATAGCCGCTAAAACTGAAATATTATGCTAGCTAATGAGTCCCACTCCCTGCCGGTTGGGGAATGTTACTTTAGCTAGCTACATGAGAATAATATCTGTCTGGTAATGTGATAATAAATAATATCTATCTGGTAATGTAATAATAAATGATATCTATCTGGTAATGTGACCCAAACAAGAATAAGCAACTTCTCTCTGGGATTAATAAAGTTCTTTGAATCTTGAATCTTCGTAAAAATAAGTGTTGAGATCAGAAATGTTGCTCAGACTCATGTCTCCCTTGGCAAGTCATTTGAGGTCCAAATTCTAGTTCACTTCCTTAAGATTGTGTTACAGAACTTTTTGGAGTAAAGTATAGACTTTACATCATTAGCACTACCTGTGTGTTTCATATAACAATTTTTTTTATGTAAAACAGTAATGTGAATGTTGAACAGCTTAAAAACAACAAGGATAAACTGCGTCAAGCTGAACTTTGCATATGTCTTTTTAGATTGTGGAAAGTGTGAGATAAGATATTGTGTAAATGAAATGTTATGTAATGTATTTGTGAATTTATTGGATTACTTGTTTATTGCAAAGCTATCTGAGTAAAAATGGTAAATATTTTACCATTCGCGACATCCTGTACTCCCTGTCAGAGATTTCACCAGCATTTTAAAAAGCAAATAAAGCAACGGAGCAGCTTATCTTTACAGCATGAAGGATCTCCTGGCCCTCATTAACTAGTTCAAATCGCATTAATAATCTGCCATCATTTGAAAACGTTATTGCCTGTTAAACAGACGGCGAATCTCGCAGAAGCAAACGCCTCGGAGGAAGACAAAATCAAAGCAATGATGTCACAGTCCAACCATGATTACGACCCCATTCAGTAAGTATTGGTCATTGTTTTTTTTGGTTGGTTTTTTTGATGGTTTTTTTTTCCCAAAAAATTTGAGAGATTATTCTTTTATCACTCTTTAATATTTTGATGGTCTCAGTAAAAAAAAAAAAAGCTCTTCTATTCCTTTCTTCTTGCTTTCATCCTAGCATCACATTCATAATTTTCTAAGCTACAGTGTTTAAGTATTATAAACTTATTATTATTTTACAGGATTCTTTTTTTAAAACTTCAGATTTTTTTCTCTCCTTAGTTACACAAAGAAGCTTGTGGGACCCCCGCCTCCGAATTACACCTGTTTTCGCTGTGGAAAAAGTGGACACTACATCCGAAACTGCCCAACAAACGGGGTAACTGGGTTTTCATTAACTTTAATCAGAATGAACAATAGTTGTACTTTGCCACCTTTTATACTGCTTTTTGTCATTTTATTTATCTAATACTTTAAAAAAACAAAAAAAAAACACCCAACTAGTTTTGTGGTTAAGACGGCAAATACAATTGTAATGGGTGAGTCAAAAATGATCCACACTCTGGCTGGAGAAGTTATTTTAATTAACGTTAAGAAAAACAATTTTTCGACATAATCGCCTTGTTTTTCAACACACTGTCCATCTGTCAACAAGCTTTCGTATTTCCTCATTAAAATTATTCATAGCCCGAGCAATGAATGCACTACTCTCTTCATCAGAAGTGAATCATCGTAGGGCTGCTTTCAGTGGACCAAACAGGTGAGAGTCTGATGGAGCAAGATCAGGACTATAGGGAGGATGCTTTAACACCTCAAAAACAATGTTTGTAAAGTGTCGACAGTGTGGGCAGATGTGTGCAGACGTGCATTGTCTTTAAATATCACAATGTGTTTGGGAAGCAGTGCTCTGCTCTTTGATAAGATAATGTCTCCAGAAACACCCTCAGACCAAAAAAAAAACTAGTCACTGTCCGCTACTCGTCTTTCATGCAAATCATATGCAGGGCATCCATTTTTGCTCGCACTGCAATTGCAAATGAACCGGAGTGCGGATCATTTTTGACTGACCCTTGTAACGTTAATAAGTTGTTGTTCTTTTAATCCTAATTGGACCCGACTGATGTGTTAGCAGGATAAAAGTTTTGAGGCACCTCAGCGGATTAAAAAGAGCACGGGGATTCCTCGCAGCTTCATGATGGAAGTGGATGATCCAAATATTAAAGGTGCCATGCTGACCAACACGGGCACTTACGCCATTCCCACCATTGACGCGTAAGCACACACCTTCTAAACAGTAACACACAGATTTGTGTAGGCAACCGCTGATTGTTGGTTACACAGTATGTTTTGTGGCACATGCTATCTGAACTGCCCTGCGATTTAGTGATCGGTAGATTCTAGTCCATAGTGTTCCTCCTCTAATGCCTAGTCTTTAGTTATTTGTAATTGTGTTTAGTTTGCACTCACAATCTTTGTGGTCTAACAGTGAAGCTTATGCAATTGGGAAGAAGGAAAAGCCACCCTTCGTCCCTCAGGAACAGTCTTCTTCCTCTGATGATGAAGATCCCGTTCCAGACGAGCTGCTCTGTCTGATATGTAAAGACCTCATGACTGATGCCGTTGTGATTCCCTGCTGCGGAAACAGCTACTGCGATGACTGTGAGTCAGAGCAATCACAAATCGCTCCTCATTTTCCTCACTGTGTTGCACTGCTTTAAGCTATGTTAGGATTTTACTTCATCCTTGTAATTTCTGTAAGAAAAAAAAAGTTTTTACTGAGCAATTGATTGTGTATTCAGTGTTGTTTACACAACAGCATGTGGGGGAGTATTACTGTATTCATGTTGAAGTTCTATTTTATACACACCACGTAATCTCTTATTGGGTAGTGGTATTTAAATGTTCACTCTCCCTGCAGGTATAAGAACAGATTTGTTAGAGTCGGAGGAACACATTTGTCCCACTTGCAACCAGTCAGAAGTATCTCCTGATGCTCTAATTGCCAACAAATTTCTACGTCAAGTAAGAACATATACAAGATGTGGTTCAGAAACACAGCTTAGCTTTTTCAGTATCTCTTGAGAAAGCTCTTGTACCCTTGTTGTGTAACATATGTATCTTTGTGAAGCTTAGACTTCTACTTACAAGTTTAATGTAATTGTTTAGGCTGTGAACAACTTCAGGAACGAAACGGGCTACACCAAGCGAATCCGCAAAACTGCCGTTCAGAGTTCTGCCCCTGCCTCCCAGCCTAATCCCCGGGTTCAGCGCCCTGTTCAGACACTCAAACTTCTAAATTCCCGCAAGCAGGATCCACTACGCGCCAACACACCACCCCAGAACCCACCTGCTGCTGTAGCTCCACCCCCTGCTGTCACACCACCTACTGCTATCACTCAACAGTCCCCGGCAACGACCCCTGAGGTTGATGCTCCATCCGTGGCTAGTAACAGTAGTGCCGCCCCCACAGTGGCTCTTTCTCCTCCACAGCAGCCGAAGCAGGACGATGCTGTCATGCCTGTCAAGTAAGCAATAATTCAGCTATATTTTACTTAAATCTTTGCTTAATAGTTGTAATAAAGTTTAGTGCATTAGGATTGTTATTATTATTATTATTATTATCAGGCTTGTTCTACAATTTTCCTATATTCTTCCGAATTGTTTGCCAGATTCAGCATTATTCCTTAAAATTGTGGCATTATTGTTGGATTTTGCCTACATTTACATGAATAACAACAAATTAAATAATTAAGTGATGATGGCTTCAATTTAATTGCTTTCTGGATATTTCATACATAGCATTTTTCTTTTTCTCCCCCCCAACAGAGAGCCAGAAACACAGCCGACATCTGCCATTTTACCTGACAGCCTGCTTCCTACTCCAGTTATTCCAAAAGTATTGCATATGTTCACTTCTTCATAGTCTGACATTTAAAAGTGAATGTCGCTTTGTATGTACATCAGTGACATTCTGTTGTTGTTTTTTTTTCCTTAGGGGCACCATGTTCCTGTCATCAGCCAGCCACATGTGCACACACTTCCTCTCCCCATTCCCAGATCAGGTGCGGCTTTGTACACCTATACACACATCACCACACGGTCATAGCTTCTGTCAGGGTCTGATTAGTACATTTGTTTGGCTGATAGTCAGATGCCAATTCTGATAAACTCTAATAATCACGGTATGTATTGAGAATCTAAATACTTCTGTCCGTTTTGTAATTCTGAACATTTTTATTCTTAGGACCACCACCGAGACATAGTGGCCCAAGACTGACATTACCTCGGCCTGCATGGGATCAGTGAGTACAGCTGCATGTTACAGCAGTTTTTGCTTACAAATTTTTTTATTGGTAAAAAATTAAATTTTTTCTAAGTCGCTCTGGATAAGAGTGTCTGCCAAATGCCTAAATGTAAATATTTTCGGATAAATGTTTTGTGAAAAATGAAAAAAATATATAGAAAATGTTTTATGTAATTCTAGCTAATAAAAATACTTTTATATATATAAAAAAAAAAAACATGTTACTAAAGCCATTTGAACAGATTTTGCTGTTTAGAAACATTTACACATTTGAAAAGTCAAAAAAAAAAAAGAGAGGGAGCGAGCGAGAGAATGACACTTTGCCGGTATGAATGTGCGGGAACTGCAGAAAATTCGTTGTTTTGTTTTTAGCTGCTTTTCAGTTGTGCCTGCTCTGTGATTTGACAAATCACAAACGTAATTCATTCTCAAGTTCTGTTCTTAACCCGATTTTTGGTCGTAGACCGATTCAGTTTTTTTTTCCCCTATAGGAATACATGTAAATAGAATTAATCTCTTCCCGATTACTATGGACGATATTTAACTTTATATAAACAAATTTATTGGCATCTGGTTCGTATGTGGCAGCCATCACTAAAAATCTATTTAGAGAGAATTTTTTTTTCTGCGCTGCACAATTATCCTAAAGTAAGACACCACACTATCGTTCATAAGGTGTAGCACTCTGTTCGTTACAGTTTTGTTCGGATGATGCTTCTCAGCAAAGGCTTGGACAGTCAATAGACAGACAATTGTTTATCATGTGTGCGATCCGCGACCGAGGACTGAGAAAAACTCCTGCTGGTTGACGCGTTCATGCCTTTGTTCAGGTAGTGGCGGCAGCTTGGGATGCCGGTTTCTGTGTCGTGTTCCGAGGAGGAGTTCATGAACAGGGACGAATTTTTAGCCAAATTCATTAGTGGTGAAGCGATTTGTTTGTACTGTGGGGCGTTCGTGAACCGAGGTTGTACTGTATCTCTGCAGATATATAGAATCTTAAACAATGGATGTTTATGAAATTAAATGCTGGTTTCCCCCACCCCAATGTGTCTCTTCACACATTTTTAGGTCCTCAGGCCGAGGCCGGCCCCTCCCTAATGATCGGCACCCAAGGGCACAGGTTCCACCGGTCCAACCTCCACCTGTCGCTCCGACCATTTATCCACCCTCTCTTTTCCCTCCCCCTCAGCACACTTTAGCCCACCCACCTGGCATCGTGCCCCCACAGTACCCAATACCGTTCCCTCAGGGGCAACAACCTGCCCCCCCTTTCAACATTCCTCCCCCAGGTTTCCCCCCTGCCCCAACAACTGTACCCAACCCCTGGGCACCAACAGGTACTCCGCCCACACTCACAACCCCCCCAGTACCTCCAATACCATCAGCACATTTTCTGTCCAAGGAGGAGTTCTATAGACAACAACGTCGACTGAAGGAAGAGTATGTACACGTTCACTGTTATAAATGATACCATCTGTCTTTAACTCCCATACGATCTGCCTATTATACTTCATTTTAATCTTGCTAATGTTTCTGTTCTTGTGCTTTTTTCAATAACTTTTATCCTTATTGATTTACTATCAGGGAAAAGTCCAAACTTGAGGAGTTTACCAATGACTTTGCCAAAGAGTTGCTGGAATACAGAAAGATCCAGAAGGAGAGAAGACGGTCCTATTCCAGGTACGTTTTTTCCACACTTTTTTTTTTTTTCCCACTCAGCTGAGAATAAACTCAAGTGAAACACAACAATAAGTGATCTTTGTTTTCCCTACAGGTCAAAGTCTCCATATCGTTCCTCCTACAGTGGCTCTTCTTACTCCTACTCAAAGTCCAGATCACGTTCTCGTTCCTATTCACGCTCTTTATCACGATCTCGCTCCAGATCACGGTCCCGCTCACGTTCCCGATCCCGTTCTCGCTCCTACTCCCCATACTCCCGAAGAGGCAGAGGTCGTAGCCGGAGTTATCGTTCTAGATCTCGCACACCTCCATACCATCGTTCCCGAACTCGCTCTCCTTCCTATAGAGGGCGAGACGGCGGAGGAGTGAGTGGCGGCCATTATCGATCTCGCACTAGGTCACCAATATATAGGACTCACAGTCCTGGCAAGAAATTGCCTCCAGCTTCTCAGGTAGATGACCGCAAGTATGGAGGAAGGTACAGAGAGGTTCCTCCATATGATGCCAAAGCTTATTATGGCCGCGAGGTTGATCAGAGCGACCCCTATGAAAGGGAACGGTACCGAGAATGGGAGAGAGAGTACAGAGAGTGGTATGAGAAGTACTTTAAGAATTACGAAGGGACACAAGGTGGACAGATCAGAGGCCGTGCCCCTGGTGGCCGAGATACATATTCTCCAGAACGTTTTGCACCTCAGAGGCAAAGAGAAAACTCGCCGTATGGACGGGGGCGCCGGGAGGAGTATCCACCACACAGCATCCCACCAAGAAATCGTCCATTGACTTATCAGGAAAGGTGCGCAGAAAAGTATGGCCACCTGCATGTCAACAATGTGGCAGTTGGAAGAGGAATAAACAAAGAAATCCTGAAACCCACCAAAGAGCGAGAACCAACCACAAGCACTGCTGTGGACTCAAAGGGTCTGAAACACAAGAAACATAGGAAAAAGAGAAAAGGGGAGGAGGGAGACGTCTTTAGTCATTCCGACTCTATGGATGAAATCAAGAAAGATGAACGGAAGGGAGACTCGATGCTGATGAATTCGAGTCGTGATGATGCCACACCCGTCAGAGACGAGCCCATGGATAACACCTCTGTGCCCTACAAGAGTGCTTCAGACAAGGAGAAAAAAGAGAAACCCAAAAGCAAGACTGAAAAACCTAAACGCAAGGCTGAGAGTGGTTCACAAAAGAAAGAAGCTCTGCCAAAAAGCACCAAGCCCACCAGAGAAAAGGAAGTAGACGCAGTGCGTGAAAGGGTCGCTTCCACTGAACCACCTATTAAAAGGATCAAAGAAGATCCTTTTCAGAAGACTGATGTAGGCAAACAACAATTATCTGAGAAAGCCATGCTTCCTCGCAAATTGATGCCGTCTAGACCATTCAAGCAACACCAAGAGCAAAAAGCTGTCAAAGATGAACCTAAAGTTAAAAAAGAACCGGTCAAAGACTCGACTAAGGTTGAGAAACCTCCTGCCAAAGATGGAAAACTCAAGTTGGAAAAGCCCATCAAAACTGAAGAGAAACCCCTCAAAGCAAGTGAGATGAAGGTGGAGAAACGCAAGCGAAAAGAGGAGAAGCCTCTTGTGAAGGAGCCGGAGTTCACACAAAACAAATCTCCAAGGCTTGAAGTTGCCGAGATGGCCAACGTTTCTCCCAAGCCCAACCCGAAGGCGGAGAGCGAGAAGCCGATACCGAAGGACAAGCCTGCCATTCCTTCTCTGATGGACATAAAACCCGAACCTGTTAGAAAGATTAAACTCAATCGTGAAAGTGGAAAGAGGATTGTGAGTACTGAGCGAATTTCTTCAGAGGAAACTGGTGCTGGGAAGAACCGATCAGACCAGAAGTCAAAGCTCAAGCTACGACGCCAGGTTCATGGCACGGACCGATCTGGGTCCACGTTGGTCGATTACACCAGGTAAAGATGAAGCCATTCTTTAGAAGTTCTAGACATGCACGCAGTGCTTTTGAAATATATAGTCTGGTTTTATTGCAGTAGATTTAAGAGACGGAGTTTAATTTGTGTGTTTATTTAAGGTGGTATGTATATTGAGAGGAACTGTGTCATGCCCTATGAAACAAAGCGTAAAGACTTGAATTAGGCCAGTTTTTTTATTATTATTATTATTATGGTTTTGTTTGACTGCAGTGAAATGAATTTACCCCAGACAGCCTATGATATTGGCCTTAAAATCAAAATACAGGGTGAAATTAAGGAACCAATGAATGTAAAGCTACATGTAGTTTATTTCAAAGATACACCAATCAATCATCCAGAGACCAACATCAGCCAGTTTTCAGCTTGATTAGCCATTAGAAAATTTGAATCCCAGTTGAGTCATATTTGAGCGCTCGTACCGATCATGGGCACCCACAAGCTATCACGGTGCTTACGGTGCGAACAGCAGTTCAAAATTATGCCCACTGGAGTCACTTGTCTCAAAGGCAGAAGACGATAACCTTCGACCCTTCCTTATGGTTGTCTCCACTTTTTTTTTTTACTTTTTATTTGAGATTTGTTTATATGAGAGAAATATGAGAGAAAAGTCCACTTTTTTTAGTGGACTTTTTTTTTATATATAAAGTGGATTTTTGTAGTTTGTAGGTGCAGTCAGTTATGGTTCTTGGTAAAAAAAGAAAATCTGAAATCTGAATGGGACGAGAGAACTGTAATCGGTACATATTTGATTTATTATTTACCAACATAAGCTTAACATGTTCATGTTTTTGCAGTGTGTATTTTTTCTCAACCACTATATCATGTTTGTTTACCATATGCAAATCAACACATTTCCACAACATATTCCCGATGTTTCTGCCTTGAAGAACACAATATAGTTTGCAAAATTATTTACAAATAAAATAATTGTGATTAAAAATAAATTATTTAAATATAAATAAAGTGATTGCATACAGTTTTCGAAATAATAGCAGTGTGTTGAAAAAAGTGATTAAAGCTCCATATCCATATAATAACTTTTAATTTAAATCACACACATGCATTGGACACCCTGCACATTCTATTCTGAATCACAACATGTGAGTCACAAAAATGTGCTAAATGGATTATTAGTTTACAAAAAGTGAAGAAAAACAAATATTAGTCTGTTCAAAAAAATAGCAGTGTCATCA
>JAOTRS010000025.1:6855773-6867944 GCA_028565755.1 Dinotopterus cunningtoni
TGCTCACCAGGGACTATCTGACCATTTTGATTCATACACATTCAAATTCCATACAAACTTAAATAATTCTTTTGATTATGTAAAGCTGCTTTGGGACAATGCCAATTGTTAAAAGCGCTATACAAATATAATTGAATTGAATATACATACTTGTACAGTATATAGTGTTAAATCTTATCGTTTTACTGTATTTAACACAAAGATGTACAGTTAAGGGTGGTGCAAAGTGCAAATAAAATGAGTAGCTTGCAACCAATGTGAACGATCACAATTTAAGTGAATTAACCTAGTTAGCTACAAACCAAAAATATATTGTATATGACTAGCCTTAACCTTGCACTTGCAAGCTAACAAAAACTTTAGCTGGTTGCATGCATGATGCCGTAGTTGTCAAAATCGATTTGGATTTAAATTTGATAGAAACTTTTAATATTCAAAGCCAAAAAAAATGTGGAATGTGGAAAGAAAAGAGAGACACCATTCAACATTAGACTTTTTATTTATTTATTGCGGGTTGCACCCAGGTTTATACAGCTTTGTATTCTGATATTAAGATCAGAACGTTACAAACAGTTAAATCAGTCTACAAGTAGAGGCAACAACAAAAAATAAAGAGCTAAAAACCTACTCTACGGCTTTATTCCACTTAAATCGGGCACTAAAATTGAAAACCAAGCAACAAAAATTAAAATTAAAAACAGCGTTAGAGGAAACATTCATGACTACAAGAATTTCTACCTTGTGTTCTCGTTATTATTCTTTGACTAAATATTGTTAACAATGACCGTTACAAATTAGGATTGTCCTTCAAAAAGTGCAGTTTCCCCCAAGCTAAACACATTGATGCGAAAGACGACAGCAGGAATGCTGAGGAGACCTCCTGCTCAATCGTCATTTCAGCTCTTTTTTTAATCTTTGTATTTTTCAAAAACAGTCCTAGCGAAGCAGTGTGCATATCGAGGATGCGCGCATTGTGTGAGCATAAAACCAGAATGGTGTATTTTCAGTTTAAAAACTTTTTTTTCATGATTTTTTGTGTATATTTCCACTGCTGAGGAGTGTCATGAAGTCACTGAATTAATATCTAACATGAATAATGCTCCAAAGTCTGCTACAACTGGCCCGCTTTATTTTTGAAAAAGAAATCACGAGAAAAAAAAAAGAAAAAAAAGGGATGTCAGTCATGGCACGTGCGTTTAAAAGATTATTTTATTATTAACTTAAAAAAAATTCCACTTGGGACTATTTTTTATTTTTATTATTTTTTTATTATTAAGCATAAATACAGATTAATTCTAATGGAAGCCTCGTCCTTCGCTGCATAGACGTTCTCCAGGGTGGAAGTGTTTCTCGTTCTGCCTCTTTGTGCTGGTTTTTTTTTTTTTTTAAAGCTTTTAGGGTTTTGTCAATCGAGAATCGGAACAACGACAACCGACGGCGAGACGCTCTCACAGTTTAAAGTCGAAAATTGCAAACAGTAGGAACGATTTTAAAAAAAAAAAAAAAAAAAAACGACATAAAAATAAAAGCACACACTGCGATGATTCGCTCACAGGATCGATTAGAAACAAATAATTCAGTACAAAAGTAGAATGTCAATGCCAGATTACACCCCTTCCCACCCCTCTTATACCCGGCTGCCATTATGCATTATGGGGATTGTACGTTGCCATCCAGTTAGCATAAAACACACGCATACATTTTCCAGCTTTTAAAGAGTAATTCCTTTCCTCCTGTACTCCCTCCCTTGATTTGGCATGACAGTGGATTACAGAACTGTTTTTTTTCTTTGTTTACACAAACACCACATATACAAGAGGACGAAAATGAAAATGAGAGAAACTCAGTGGCTAAAGCCTCAACTCCCCCGTCTTCTATTTCAGTCAGCAAGTTGTAGGGGGAAAACGAGCGCAACTCAGAACCATTGATAAAGCTCAGAGAGGATTTTTCTTCACACACACACACACACACTAGATGGATAAACAGCAGTGTAGCAATGGACGCATGTAGTTAGAGTGTACTGAGTGTAACGGAGACTGCTGTAACACACAAAAGAACACTACGCATTAAAGGTAGTGTGTGTAGGATCCATAACTGTTCCATTCATACGGACGGTGAAGACGACGTGGAGAGAAGCCACGAAACAAAGCACGTGTTGAAATGTACACGTGACATGGAACTAACACTGAGTCTGACGGACTGAGCAAAAAAAAAAAAAAAAACAACACACAAATCGGTCAAAACGATGATGCGAACAAACATGCACAACCTGATCAAACCAGCACCAACACTCAAGCATTAAGTCTGCATGATTGTAAGGAGGAAAAAAAAAAAAAAAAAAAAACACACACAGAAATGTCCTCCCTAGGTAGATGTGTGGTGGTATTAAACATTTTCCACACACACACACACAGCAAACATTTAAGGATTTACAAGACACTAAAGAGTACTGTAGTTATGGACACTTTTGGGGGAGGTGTAATGGACATTGTGGACACACACACAGCTTTGCAGCACAACACATCAAAGAAGGGTGTGTGTAAAGGGAGACCGTGTCTCCAGAGACTGGACACACAGTTGATGAGCAACACAAAAGTAAAAGTATGTATATGGTGGGGTACAGTTAGAGTGTAATGGACACACACACAGAGTATAACCCTCCTCTTAGTCTCTACAGCGTACACTCTGTGTGGACAAACACTTTAATCAGTGACTGTACACACCAAGTGCAATTGCAAGGCATTTTAGAATTTTTTTTTCAAGTTTTTTTTTTTTTTTTAAATAATGGAAATGTGGAATCGTACAGCAAAGAAGCTTTTGATTAAAGTTGATTTGGTAAAGCGGTTATTAAAACGGTTCAATACTGGCACACGCAGCATAAAGTCGCAAAATAAAGGCTAATACTCATGGGTTTAAACATGGATCTCTCTCACTCTCTCTCTCACACACACACACAAAACAGGGAGCATAAACAGCTTACACACACATTAAGGTCCATGGCTTCGCCTAATGCTGACATCTCTGTGCATCAACAATGCGGTATATGGTTATGTACATGACTAACGCGTGTGTTTAGGTTACATTCCCCTCTGAGGGCGCAATCAGAGGCTCCAGCTGTACACACACCGACACACCAGCGCTGAGAAACCAAAGGAAAAACACAATAATAATAATAATAATAATGAAAATAGTAATGACACGAGCAGCCAGATTGATCCATATGGTAAAAGAACTTCAGAGACCTGTACATGTTACAATCATACTCGATTTGTAAACAGTTAAAAAGCCATGGTGTTGCATCATCTTCGGGGGGAGAAATAATAGTTATACGTTTAATGAAATGTAGATGATGATGATTAAAAGTTAAACGAACACTGCCATCTGTGGCAGTGATGGAAAAAAAATAATAAAGGCTAATTTACAGTCAGCTTTTGAAGAAAAACAAAAAAAAAAAAGCCTTTTGGGAAAACTTCAGCTTAAAAAAAGAAAAAGCGATTCCGTCACAGAGCTACAGGAAATGCATAGTTTCTGCTTTTTCTTTCCTTTTAAACCGCACTCAGACACACACTTCAAAGAGAAAAAGAACAAAAAAAGAGGAATAAAAGTTTGGGGAAGTCTGGGCAAAGGTGCAGGAAAAATGAGAAAGTATGAAACACACGAGGAGTAAAACAAGAACAAGAAAAAGAAGAGAGATGAAACAGATAAAGAAACCAAACACTTTAAAAAGGTAATAAGGATACTGGGTAAAATCGAAGAAGAATAGAAAAAGAAGAAGAATTAAAGAGAGGAAGTGAGTGGGGCAGTTGATGAGCGCGGTGTGTAGAATGTCTCCAGCTTAAAGCAGGTATTTGGCAGAGAAATAAACGCACTCGGCTCCAAGTAGTCGTTTCAGTGCTAAAAGTTGATTTTTCCTACAATTAGGAGTTTTTTATTTGTATTATCAGAGAGGGGGGGGGAAACTGGCTATATTTCCTGAGAACCATGCTGGTTATTGAGCAGACGACAGGAATACATCGAATAACCGACGGCATGGCCGAACACTGATCAGTATTTCCCAGAGATACACCGCATCGTCTTCATCCACAACGGTTTCTGTATTTATTAATTTTTTTTTTACTTTTTTCATTAAATTTTTTATTTTATTTTTTTTTTAGGTATTTTCCTTATTTTATACTTTTTAAAGGTTTTTGTGCATTTTCTTTTTTTGTTTTTCATTTAAAATGAAGGAAGAATGAGCGTACGTTTCCCCCCTCAAAAGTCTGTAAACAAGAGGAGCCCAATGTGGCACCTCCAAAAAAGACCAAAGTAATCGAAAGCCTATCTTCAAAGTGCTGTTTTTTTGCGAGTCACAGCTGTGGCTACAGTTTCTTTAGACTGCAGAATGCTAAATTCTTTAGTTTTCTTTTAAAACACACACACACAAAAAAAAAAAAGAAAGATAAATCGGTGCAATACTCATTTAACGTGTAATATCACCATCAGGTAATCCTAAAGGTCAGCATCTTATCTTGATCTCAGACTCCACAATACCACGATAAGGTAGGCGTACGTCAAGGCATAGTAGAGCGCACACACATGCACGCGCGCACACACACATACACGCACACAAACACGCAATCACACACATACGCATTTTAAGAACATCCTTGAGTAAACATCTACACTGGAACTGTCGGCTCCCTCGATATTGCAGAGTTATATACTGAGAAAAACCACATTCAGTGCAAAGTTAAAAAAAAGGAAAAAAAAAAAAAAAAAGCTCAAACATTGTCAGCAAACAAACACACATAAAAAAAAATAAAAGAACTGGAATTCAGATAAACATGAATAAGCTGAAAGATTTTGTTTTTCCTGTATGTCTGCATGAAGAGCACGACCTGGAAGGTTTAAAACGCATCCTTTCACATTATCGTATTGGCCTGCATGATTCAAGTATTCACACTGATATGTTTTTGTTTTTGGGCTAAAACAAAGTGGACATATGTGCAGAGAGAAAAAAACAAACAAAAAAAAATAAATCAAAAACAAAAAGTCGTAACTTACTTCCACAGGTTGACCCCGCCTTATTATGATTAATATTATTACGCTTGTAAGTGAAGAAACTAGTGCCTTTAGATTTGTTTTTTTTCTCCATAAAGAATCTATATAGTCATGATTCGGATGAGCTATGCCGCGCTGAGGTCACAGGGGTTTTTTTTTTTGTGTTGTGTTTTGATGCATTACATGGAGTCACCACTTCCTGTCATGTGATCCACCGGCAGGAAGGAGCCGATGGGTGAGGGGCTGCTGAGCCGATTGCCCCCCTCATGGCAGGCGCTGGATCCCCACAGGCTGCTGGAATAGCTCGGTGCCCCCCACAGTGAGGAGGACGAGTGCAGCTCGCCCCCACCGCTGCCGCTAGAAAAGGCATCTGATGAGAGTCGGCTCTGAGAGGACGCTAGCGCCTGCCAGCCCGCGGACACGCACATCGACTGGCCTTGTGCAAAAAAACGATTTATCTCCTCCTCACTTGCAAAGTCAGCCAGAATAGTAGTGTTCCCCAACACACACCTGAAACAAACAAAAAAAAAAAGCGAGTCACGCTACACCTGAGCAGCAACCAGAAAAATTAAATAAATGAAAAACTAGGTTTTACTCACGTGTGCAGTGATTTTTGAGCCTTGGCCGCCTCCTCCTTTGAGCTGTAGCAGACGAGAGCATTTCCATGTGGCAGATTCAGGTGGAATGTGATGAGTGGACCATGCTGCATGCACAGAGTACGCAGGGTGGAGCCATCGATCTGCAACGTGTGCACATGGATCAGAACAACTGCACACACACAGTACTGACAGTCACAGGACACATTTTAGTTCGCTATTCTCTTCTGTTCAAAATTTAATGGTGCCGTAGAACACACATCACAGGGTGGAAGTGATCACATTAAGCACAAGCTTTCACAGGGACATCATGATGTGTGTTGGATATCAATTATTCCCCAGTGCTGCCAAATCTAAATCAAACCGAAGCTGTCAATTAAATTCCTATATCAATAGTGATGACAGCACTGGCTGCAAATGTTTCTTCTAATGCATTGTTTTTATTGTAGCGCGTTGTACAGGGACTTGCATAGAGGACACTGTGCAAACTTTTTTTTTTGTATTTCTATAAGAAAATATTTATTTGGGTGTTGCTAAAAATCATTTCATAGATGTTCAACATCATATAAGGAGAATAATGTCAGACTTATACAAATGCAAAAAAATGTGTGATTTTAGAGAACTAAAATCTCTCTTTAATTACTAATTATCTTCCTATTTCTGCAAACCCTCTTATTCCAGCATACTGGTGACATTCATAAGCCTCACCTGAGGTGTGAGATTTTTGAGAACGAGCCAGTTGGTTCTCCCTGAGCTGCTTTCACCCCAACTGGAGCCTGTGAAACAAAAACATTTACACATTTTTAATGTGCCGTTTAGGAAAAAAGCCTTTAACCAGTGTATTCTAAAATATCCACATAATTATTTAATAGTTGAATAATTATCATTAATGATTTAAGTCTTTAAGCAAAATGATAAAAAATAATAATTTTTTAAAAAAGTATATATTTCAAAGAACATTTCCAAGAAAACCCCACATACTGAACTCGTCTTAATGATGTCCAAACAAAATGCCAACTAATATTTTATCATTTATTTTAGCTTATGGTTTTTTTTATACTACATTCATTTGTTAAAATGTATTTTATCATGGTGCTCAGAATGGCAGTATTTAGGTCAGGTTACATGGGAAAACCACTGAGGATTAATCAATAGTAAAAATTATAATGTGAAACTATAATAATTTTGCCAGAGTTTTGACTAAGGGTTGCAAGGTTCCATGCATGATACTCATGTATCGCTGATTACACATTTAATACAAATAATATATCCGACAAGAAGACAAAAGGATGCAGTTCCATGGCTGCACTAATTTAGAAAGCCAAAACTGACAGTGCGAAATTTAAAAACAAGTTTGTTTAGACTTGAGATGTTGGCCATAGCAAATAATATCTGATCTGTTTCTGAACGACAAATGTGTGAATATTTTATTTAAGCATCAAGCATGACGTCCGTGTGTTTTTTCCACTGACCCGGGGTGTATCTAGGTTCAGAGCTGCCCCAGGCACCAAGTCTCATTGTACCATTGCCCCAGGAGGAGGGCTGTTTCGGGCCTGAGAGGCCAGGTGGGGGACGGGACGGAGCCGAGACGCCTTTAGATGACAGAGGAACCTTCCACAGCTCATGAGCTAAAGAAGAGTTAGACACTGAACCAGGAGACCATTTAGAGTCACTGCTTCTGGCTGCAAGAAACAGACAGAAAAAATGCATTCATTACACTAAGAAACATCTAACAAAAAAAATCTTTATACTTTCATTTTATTGTGCCTTTCAAATTAAAAATTAACAGATTTTTAACCTGTAAACTGACGATTAAAGTTTTAAATACGGTGTGTAAGACTAATAAAAACCCAGCGTGCATGTTTTGAATATATATTTTCAAGACCACAAAACACCCTTCTCTATCTCTTTAGATATAAAATGCATAAATGTTTACATTAGCCGCAGTGCTGCCTACTAGTTTTCTAATTTTATTAAATCAAGCAAAGTTTAACCATTTAACAAGCATCACTGTGGCAAGCAAAACATATCACCAACAGTGTAATACCTTGATAATAACCAACATGGCCAAGAAATGGAAGAGCCACTAGGTGGAGCTGTGATACTTGTCAATAAAATGGCATTTAAAAGAAACACCACACCACAAATGCCATCATGGATGGGTCCATCATTGACATTTAGCAATAAAATACAGCTGATCTGTTTACAGGCAAAAAAAGGCTTTTAATCCTTCGCTTATTTAAATCAAAACTACAACTTTTTTTGTACCTGAAGTGCTTTGTGCTGTACTGCTGAGGGAACTACTGTGGTTGGAGGCACGAATGGATGTCCAGGCACTGTTGGAAGGCAGCGTGGTGTTTAGTGATGAGGATGGCCCTGTGCATAGATATAAAATGTGTTATGGATGAACATCCACAAGCAAGTCTGTGAATAGTTAATAATCACTTTAGATCTTCATTCAAGACACGATTACTGCTGCAAGTAATGACAGACTGCTCGTATTCTTGCTCTTATAAACACTGAATATGCAAATGTTCACAATCCACTTTTAGACCAAGAATGTCAACCTCTTAACTCATAATATTTCTAAATTATATTTAATGTCAAGCATTACAAGTGAGAGAAGTTGGATTTCTGAGGTGTCGTGATTTGTATGAAGGACGGTCAAGTCAAACCGGGACCTGTAATGAAATTTTTCAAAAACGAAGACGTTAAACAGTCACAAAAGACTTCAAGCACAGTTCAGTGACTAGACTTTTAAACTCGGTTGAACATCTGAATGGTGCAAACTTTTTAAATAGCCTGTACCGCCCATGAATGGGGATTCCAGTCGAGGTGCCCCACTGTAGTCGTTCCTGTGAACATTTAGTGACTGAATAGCAAGTTAGGAACAAGCATTTCAGTCACTGAATGGTTATAGGACTACAGTGGGGTACCTCGACTAGAATTCCCCCCATTCATGGGCAGTACAAGACACTTCATTACGTTTGCGCCATTAAAGGAGATCGGCGTTCAAACCTAAAGCATGCAGTTTAATCATTGCTCCATGACTGAGAACCGCTTACTACTTATGGCATCCACACACTAGTAATAGCTGGGATAAGTGCATTAGTGTAAGAAGGGATTATATAGAAAAATAATGGGAGTTTTTACTCTAATAACTGTTGTCTTTCTTCAATAGTCCGAGTTTAACATAAACGCCCCTCAAATATGTACTTTTTCTAATAGTTGTGTTCAAAACATTAGCCCCGCACAAAATGTTCATAGAATCTTATAGGCAGAATTGTAAACATGCATGAAGCTAAAAAAAAAACAAAAAAAAAAAAAAAGGGCTACAAAAGCCCTTAGAGACTTAAACGTAATCTCACACTACACACAGTTTGTATAAATGAAGGAAATTGAATAATGTTCCTTTTTTAACTGGGTACCTTAAAAAAATTAATTAAAAAAAATAAAAAAACACGTAGTGCTCAAATAGGTGAAAATTATTTGATTAAAAAAAAAAATTCTGTCTAGAAGATGACGACAGAAAATGATCTAGGGAGAATTTCACAACACTATGTATAAAAGAAAAAGCCACTGCAGATAAACATTGAAAAGCACAGCATAGGGTGGATTATGTTTGCTGTATGTTGCCTCTGGGCCTAAACTTGACTCACTCACTTCAAAAAAAGATTTGCAGAACTCTGGGCAGCAGTTACCTGAAGCTGAAATTAAATTGGTTTAACAGAGGACAATTGTGCTTTGGAAAAGCAAGACTATACAGCCCAACTGAGATGCAACGATATGCTTTAAATGGAGTTGTTCTGGCAAAAAAATTCAAAGAAATATTGATGAACTAAAACACTTTTGAAGGAAAGAATCCCCTATAGTTGTTCCACCTTTACCAGTCTAATTAATTCTACTAGCTAAGCATGCCATATTTGTAACGGATCTGCTTGCAGCATTAAACAACTCAATAAATTTAACAATCAAACAATAAGAGGACTTCCCATATTAAAGGCTTAGCTTTCGAGTTTTAAAAAGGGAAGGCAGTTTATCGCACATGACTGCATTTGGCATTTTGTTGGTCCTTACCATTGTTCCTGTCCCTGAGGTGATCAACATCCCGCACTGTGTTAATAGAGAGGTTGTTAATCACACTGCCAGGAGTGACGAACGGGTCAGTCTCAGGGTCGATGTTCGGGTAACCTTTCCATGGCTCACCGGGACGAAACTCTGCAAAACATACATTCACATACACTTACAATACATACAACATTGTAAATTGCTTAATCATTGCTATAAACCTCATTGTTGAAGCTACTAGGAAATTTATACATTTATTCAACCATGTATCTGCCCCTAACACATTTTAGAGGGGCATTTTTTTTGTCCCTCCATCTTGCAATATCAAAAGTAAGCATGTTAGCACTGCAAGTGGACCTGTAAATTATTATATAGATCTGCATGTACTGTTACATTTAGTCTAAAAATGTATTCATGTATGGACAGATGCAAGTCAAGTAATAAAGCTTAGTGAAATAAATATATAAATAGCAAGCCACAACAAGATGGCCTCCAAACCTGGTGGCCAGTTGACAGAGGACGCATGAGGTGATTTGGCACGGGTGGGCCAGCCATCCCCCACTGAACCAGGGGGGCTGATGGGAGAATTACTGGAGTTTATAAAGTCATACGGACCAAAGGGAGGGTCGTCAATCCTCAAAGAGGACATAGCACCTGTGGAACACAATATAATCATTAATGCTTAATACTGACTGTGTCATGCCTGTGTTATTCTAAGCATCTACGCACAATGTCTGGCTTAAAATCCTGGTAGTGTTTTGTTCTTCTGTACAATCCTTGTATTGTTACTCAAAATAAACTAGAGTTATTGAACTGATTTGGGAAATTTTTCAGCACAAAAGCATGCAGTATTTTGTTTAAGAAAACCACAAGGTCAAATGTGGCAATTCCAAGTTAAACCAGCCGAAATGAGATCAGCTCATTTAAGTGGGGAGAAAAAAATAAATACTATTCGCCGTTATTTCTAGACTTTATTTCTTTAAAAAAAAAAAAAAATAAATAAAATAAACTGAAATATGACTAGTGTGAACTGACCTCCAGCTACCCAGTGTAATATTCCAACAGCCTTTTAAAAAGCGTGTAAGAGGCAACTCTTACAGAAACTAAGCTGAGAAGCTAGACATTGCTGCTAAACAGCATCTTTTGAACTGTGAAAGGCTAACCAGGTAAAGTTTTTTTTTTTTTTTATCAGAGCATGCATGATTCAGAACTAATCAATCACTATTTCTGAGACAAATACCATCAAAGCTGAGCATTTCAACTCACCAGGTTTGCTGGGGTTTTGATCGAGTGGCGAGTTAATGGAAACATCCATGGCGGTCCACTTCTTGAGACGGGACTGTGGCTCTTTAAACCCAACACTACCAATATCAGAATTGTTCACATTCAAGTTTGAGGCCAAGCCTATAGAGAGAGAGAGAGAGAGAGAGAGACAGATGGTTGGGGCACGAGTAAAGTCGCATAGTGTGTAACACACTGCTATAGCAGTTGCTTTAAAACCAGGCTGCTTGTCTGCACAGGGTCACCCACCTAAAGGAAAGTTGGTGAAAGAGTTGAGTGCGTGTTGTTCTTTGTGCAGGTCAGATGTGTTCAGGCCAATGAAGTTGTCCATGTAGGGTTTGGGCTGGTGCAGTGTTGCAGGCTGTGGTGGGGAGTGTTGCTTTATCAGAGGAGGATCCACATGGCGGGGAGGCGGGACCATGGCACCTGCAGAAAAACCACGGACCTGCGAGAAAACATCATGAATAGTTAAAGCTCCGTTGAGCTTTATTTAATGAATTCCTTACTATTTGTTGTGACTTCAGTAACATTGAGTGCAAAATAAATATCAAGTGGTGTTAGCAAAGAGGTTCCTCCCGACTAAAATAAAGACTAGACTATACTGGAGGTAAGGATTGCCCTGGACTGGTTTATGTACAAATCAGAATTAGCCATCAGACACATCCTCAAAGATGTCTCTCGCCCTGTTGATAAAACATTTACCTTAATTCCATTGGGCAGGAATTACAGGTGCCTCAGTGCCTGCACAAGTGCACTAAAAAACAGCTTGGCTCTTTCCATATTTAACATCTGATTGAGGCTTAAAAACCACTTCATTACTGCACCATCTCTGTACTGATACTGCACTACTTGATCACTACGCAACATAAAAACTATATTTTATTCATATTTATTCTTAATATACTGTAATATCTAGACATCCATATATGTATATTCTGTTCAGCATGTTATCTTCTTAACAAGGCTTCACCACTGTGCATCATGGTTTGTACATATATTGGCCCATAAATCCCCTTATACATTACTTATGTATAGTAATACAGCTCGTCCTGTACATAGAAACGCCATAGCCTTATTTCTGAATTTGTAATTTGTTCTAAAATATTTATAATATAATATTTTTGCACTTTACACATTGACAAAGTTGAATAAAGTAAATCTAATCTTATACAATATCCCCTAAAGC
>JAOTRS010000025.1:6868044-6884666 GCA_028565755.1 Dinotopterus cunningtoni
AATCTTATAAAATATCACCTAAAGCCAACTCTTTTCCATTTTCCATTTAAGTAATAAAACCTGAAATAAATGCATTTTACACACTTCATTTTGGCATCTTAATTCAGGAATTATTCTGGGTAGTACAACTTCCATTTGATACATCAACAAACAAAAACACGGCTAATTTTCATATGCATGTGTTGGCACAGAAGGGACAAACAGCACCTGACAAATATATTTTACCATTTGTATAATAAAATCTCAAACCTATAAAAACAGTAATGTAATACGCTACATATACGGATTATCAGCATCTTCAGAAGTACTTCAAAGTGTCTTCCTAACATTTATAAGACAATATTTGCAGTAAATGTGTTTTGTACATCTGTGTAACAAGATAAGCTGAAACACTGCCAGTGTAATAACTGCATAAGGCTAATACAGTCATGTATTGCCCTCTACATTTTTCAAAAGCTATAAGGAAACATGGTCATGCTACTTGGCTATTGTAAAGTAAAAACAACCTAACCTTTAATGAAATTAAAAGTTTTTCTAAAGTTTAATTACTGACTGAGGAGTCAGTATGGAATCACAGTGTCTCACCTGCTGTTCTTGGGTTTGGCGGTTGTTGCCAGTCATGACTCTCTGATTCTGAGCTTTCTGCTGAATGAGAAGTCGCTGCAACGTGCAGAAGAGACGAGTTGAGCTCAGGAGAATGAACACCACGGATATATACAATATCTTTACCAACGTTTCACTATCTACTATATAATATGAGCATATTAAACTACCAGCTACTCAATTTTTTTAAACTAATTATTTAATCTTAATTCTTAGTTTACACTCCACTGAAAAGATTGTCCTCAAACAAAATGCTTAAAAGGAAAGTGTTTCAAAAGGGTTTGTTTACCTGCAGCTGATTTATTTGATTGAGCTGAGAGAGCTGGTTGAGTTGGGAAAGCTGATTGAGCATAGCCATCTGCTGAGGGCCAAAAATTGTATTCAGACCTGCATTATTGGGTGGATACTTCAACAGCGAAGGAGGGACCTGGAGAAAGAAGGTGGGGGGGTAAATTGAGAGCAAGTGATACAAGTTTCCATTAATTTAAATTAAAATCAGCTACAAGGCTGTTGTAAGACCACACAGGTCACTTTATAGCTGTACACATACTGCTTGCTGTTAATAGGCCCCATCTATCTATTAATAGGCAGGGACAACCGGTGACCCCTGTTATTTAAGTTGTGGACCATTCCAGAGCAGCAGGAACACAGACACAGTAGTGTCATGAGAGTGTTTGCAGTGCTGGACACAGCAGCATTGTTAAAAATAATAATAAATTGCAATATCTGGCTGTACCAAAAGGGTGCAAACCAACTTAAGTGGTTGGTGAATACTGCGCTCACAATATTTCCAAACACCAGTGCTGCGTTTGCTCCTGACAAGACGATACCACATGACAGATGCTTTACAAACCTGAGAGGGGAGCAGTGGAGGAGGCACTTGGTTGCGTAAATTGGACTGAGTCGAGTTCAGAGGTTGTGCTGGAGGCTGCTGGGAGTTTCGGCCTTGTGCTGCTGCATTTCCACCGCTGTACATGTTAATATTCTGCAAAACATAAGAAGGAAACAGCTTTAACCTACCAAATGTAAAAAAAAAAAATAAAACACCAATGCCATGAACTCTCTCTCTCTCAGACCAGCCGATGGTCAGAACGCCCACACTTCAGCCTGCGTGTAGGCGGCGACTCACCTGCCTGCCTGAAGTAGGGTTAGAGGGGGGAAAGCTCAAGCTTTGTGCATTTTGTTGCTCTTCCACTACAGTGTTATCATAGGGCAGTGAGAGCTGAAGACAAACACAGATAAAGACAAAGGCAAAAAGAGGGGAAAAAGCCAAGAGAGGAAAGCGGCAACAAAGAAGAGAAAGCGGAGAGTTAGTGCCAAGCTGGTGGTGCTGATATATTAGTGTTTAAAAAAAATGGTCTATTCATTAATAAATTAAAGGTTTATCCCAAATGTTTCTAAAAGCATTTAATGCTGCCTTACACATTAAATCTGTTCTAAACTGTTGCATTGGGTTGAAACGTCCAAATGAAAATGCAGATTAAACAATGTGGTATGTATCATATTACTAAAACTTTCATGACTATCTAAACCCTAATATCTGCTTTCTATCATATACCCAACATGTCAATTAACTTAGTGTACACAGTGTAGAACAAAAACGCAACGCCATAAAAATCCCACAAATGTAAACGCTAATCAGTCCTGAATAGGACTGAAGATCTAGCAGCAGGACACATTATGGTGAAGCTCATGACCTACAGCAGAGGGTGCTACAGAGCGCAGTAAGCTGTTAGGAGAAGCAGAGGAAAAAGGACACCGGTGTTTTGAATTTAAAAGCTCACTGACCTTCTCCATGTACGAATTGCGATCGATGGGCGGTGGATCTTTGTGAATGGGGTGACGCGAGACTGACGGCATGTTAACACTGTGTTTATCCACATCCATCCTCTTATCCATCATTCCTACAGATGAAAAGAAAAAGTCTGCTTAAACAATGTGACTGCTGCAAAAAGGGATGCGTTCTGTTTACACAAATATTGCAGCTACAGCTATATAAATGAGCTAAATGCTCATTTAAATCAATTGTCATGTCAATCATTTACTTTTATTGCATATACTGTACCCTGTATTTCTAAACAAGTATTCGTTGCACTTTATAAAAGAATAAAACATGTTATTCTGGCCCAAACTTAAAGACATAAATGCATAAATAATTGCCTTTTGGACCACTCAGCCCAGCGTAAGTAGTGTCAAAGTCAAGTCTGCATCTGAGCTTTCGTCTTGTAAAGTATGTTCATTATAGGTCTTTTCTAATTTTAATAGGTGTTCTAATTGGGCAAGTATTGGCCAATAAATGCAATCAATAATGGTTCTTGTACCCCTAGTCACTAGTCTAGGGATCAGCATCTTGCCACAATTATACATAACAGCTTTTAAAATGGCAAGTCACAATGCCTTTTTTTTTTTTGCTGTTAATATCTTGTACCCTTCATTTTTGGACCTTGGTTTAATTTATTTTACTGATACTTTGGCTACATAACTATCAGTATACAAGTGAAATTATGTTTATGGTTTTATTTGTGCTAGGAAGAGATACATAATATGCTCTACAACTCATGAATACATTTGTTTTAAAAGACTAACACAGGGCACACAGAATCTTATGTAAGGAATAGAAATTTTTACAATTTTGTTTTTACAATAAAATGTTTATCATGTTCATGTTGAAGAGATTATTTCCAATTAGGTTAAACAAGGCAAAAAAATTTTTTTATTCTAACATACCTGCAGACATGTCCATCTTATTGCTCTTGAGGGCGTCTTCAGAATCTCTCTGTAAATAGCATACACGAAAAGACAAACCGAATTAGTTCATGTTATTAACTAAAAACAGACCAAAAACAGAAGAAAGAAATTATATTCATTGAAAAGTTGTCAAATTTGCAGTGTTCTCTATTAAGCACTGTATATTTTTCCATGCCGGTGCAACCTGCCTATGTCTCGGCTAAGCAAAAGGCCAAGAAAATCTTTTATTTCTTGACCGTACAAAGGGTGCCAAGAATAATCAACATAATCGATGACCAAATTACTTGCCAATGATTAGTTGGTGATGACATCAAGTGTTAGTTTTTTTTACCCTGACTCTGAATGCTGACACGTAGACATTAGGCTTACTGAAATGAAATGAACAATAGCGTAATGGCAACACCTTCATGTGCAAAAACCTGTGTGGGAGCATTTCACACTCTGCCAAAAACAGCCACAAGCATCAGAGGGGGGTAAAAAAAAAACCTGTGTACGAGTGTGGGGGGGGAGGATCACTTTGTAGAGTGTGAGAATCTGGTAAATGGGAAAGGACGCAGAGCGATGGATGACCATGTCCCCTGGCACCACAAAACTTATCTGCTATAATTGCCTGCTTTTACCT
Organism: Dinotopterus cunningtoni; assembly: GCA_028565755.1. Classification (NCBI taxonomy): domain Eukaryota; kingdom Metazoa; phylum Chordata; class Actinopteri; order Siluriformes; family Clariidae; genus Dinotopterus; species Dinotopterus cunningtoni. The sequence continues at coordinate 6,872,018 of JAOTRS010000025.1, forward strand.
TTAAGCTACTATTACTATAAACACAGTCATTACTTGCAGCGCTAAACCATAACAGCCAAAAGGCTAATCATCTATGCTACTGATGATACTTAATGCTTTTTCATTACACATGTGGTACGTCATTTCCCAGCTTTCACGGTGTCTGAACACACTGGACAAAACAAGCTGCAAGTGTGAGACAGAAAACAAGCAAGCACTGCCGGAAAGTTCAGGATCTGGTATGTTAAACTTTACAAGCTTTACAATGATTTACAGCAATTTTAAAAGAAAACATACTTACTGGGAAATTCATGCTGTTGAACTGCTTCACAAACTGGTTCATCCAGGGATCGTCAGGTTTCCCAGGGCCTTTGTTCATCTGGAAGAAAAAGATTAAAAATGAGTATAAATAACGTACAAACGGATCAACACATAAATAGGTACTTCATATGCACACACTATTCAGTTAAGTCAAGTTGTATCTCCTTTTTATACACACAAATAACCGTGCGAAACACTAGTCTTTATATTGAATAGTAGGTTTGGGACAAGTTCACCCTAATTTTCTCTACAGGTCCACCGCAATGTTCAGCTTGAACGTTAAATCTTTTATACATTTTATAAGTAGCTTTTTATGATTACCAAGATGTTAACTTTTACTAGGAGGGTTAACTGACTTTTTATACCGGAACTAAAACTGAATATGAAATAAGGTACTGTGATGCCAAGTACGAGCTATTAAACACAAATGTCAGGCACACCGCTTTATGCAGTTACCTTAGGAGGGACCTTTTTCGAATAGGACCAGTTTCCTGACTGATTCACTTCCTGTGGCGTGTTATTATTCCACATGCCGATCTCCACCTCCTCCTCTTCCTCCCCCCAGTTAGAGGGAGCAGGCATGGCCATCTCACCATCCCAGGTATTCTGCACAGGCTTCGGTCCTGCAGCATGAACACAAAATGTGGTAAAATAACTTACAATAGAAGAAGCAAACACACCCTTTATGAAAACCTTTAAAGAAGGTTTGAATAACAGCCATATAATTAAGGTGCTTTATACGTCAAACCACTAACATTACATTAGTATTTATTAGTAATTAATATTACTGATATTTTTCAGGCTCACCAGATTTGTGCTGTGATTGGGTGCCCCACCCATTTCCTGTGTTCTCTCTTCCTGGATCGTCCCAGCTCGCCCCAGAATCCACTGGCTTTCCCCACGCAGATGTGCCGATGTCCACCGCAGGCTCCGCCCATGATGAGGACTCCCCCTTTTGAGGCCCTGTATACGGCTCTCCCCATCCTACACACACACGTGTGGTACATAAAAAATACAGTTCTTGAACAAACACAATGCTTTTATAAAAGCATGGACTGTAATCTGTTAAAAGCGCTATACAAATAAAATTGAATTGAATTGAATTAATCTTGCAGCATCGAGTGCTTTTGTTTCTCTTCCGAATGGACCAGATTTTGGAAATCATGTATTGTGAATTAAAAAGGTAATTGACAGAACTGCGTCACTTATCGTAAAGTTACAAAGCAAATGCTTATTTATTTCCAACATATCTCTGACTAAAGAAATATGACCCTTGCATCCAAGTATTACATGGATCTTCATACAATTAACAGTAATTAATCATGTTTTTATACAGCATTGTTTTCCAACACCAGCCTGCACAACAGACCTGCACAACCTCCTCCCCCCGCCCATTATAAATACACTTATGTAAGCTGTGTTTACTCTCCAGTGCTGCTGATTGGATCAGTTTGCATCTGACCACTGGGGTTCCTGCACTTTCACCGTTCAGCGCATGTCCGGCATTCCTGCAGCAGAAATAGCCCAGTTCAGTGTGCCCCAGCTCAAGTTGCTAGCATATGACTGTAACCTTAACCTGCTTCTCCCCAAGTACAGCTAAGCCTGTCCAGGGAAGCATCATGCTGACCTTTCGAAGCAGAAGCTGCAGCTGTAGTACAAATCTGCACCGCACGCACATGTACGACCCACCGCTTGACAGAGCAGTTGAAACGTCAGATTATTCGCATTAGGATCGAAATAATTTAAGTTACAACGGGAAAGGAAATAAAGCACAGGGCTATAGCAAAATGTGCAGCCCATCTGTATGCTATAACTATGTAATCACTCAATACAACCCTCACATATCCTATTTGTCATTAATATGATTTTTCAGCTCCTTAAAATCAGTTTTCTGGGGAAAAAAAAATAGTCACTAGTAAATACTTAATTCGACTCGATTCTTTAACCTTTGCTTGCTCTGTTTCCATTATGAATAGGAAACACTCTGAATAATGTTTGCTGGGCTGCTCCCATGATATCCTCTTTTTAAACAATAAGAAATAGTCTCAAAAGCCTCATACAGCCTGGTCTTTAAAATAAGTGGTCCTCTGGTTATACTAACTCAACCGTAGTTGTGTGTTGGCTCTTCCTACACTGTTGTACTATTCTCTACACTGTTGTAAAATTTCAATACACTGCAAGTATGCATGTGAAAGAAGACAAGAACCTAATATGACATTAAAGTTTTGTTAGCTAGCTTAAAATCTAAAAAAAAAAAAAAAAGATGAAGGGGGAAGGAAAAGTAGGACAGAGTATATGTAGGCAGGGGGAAAGTGTGCAGAGAATTCCTAAGGCATGACTACATGGCAGTAAATACAGACTGTGAGTCACTGCCACTGCACACGGGGGGGGGATACAGAGGCGCCATTACCTGAACTACAGCTCTTCTCCTTTTGCGCCATGGAGCTTGAGGCCGGTGGAAGTGGTTGTTGCTGTGGAATATCCTGTTCTGCAGAGTTATTTTTGTTCCACATGTTCACATTGCTGTAGTTGTACTTGCTTGGATCACCCCATGCCGAAGTGCCATCATCAATCTCCATCCGACGCCGGATGGATTCAGGAGACGGCTCTTCCCAACCTGTCGGCTCTTCTTCTTTCAGGGCAGCAGGCATCGGACCCCCGAGCCATCCAGTGGGTTTGTTTTTGCCTCCAGCTTGAGAGACATTTGCTGCCCTGAAGGTTCCTACGTTGCTATCCTGGCCTTTTCCCCACTCTGACTGGTTGCTGGATTTTGTAGTTTCGCCCCAAGCTGGGTTGGAGTGACTTTGTTTGATTGGCTCACCCCAGCCTTGGTTCTGATTGTTAGACTTCCCAGAATCTCCCCATCCAGCTGATTGACCACCTTGATCAGGAGTGCTAGTCCCTCCACTTCCTCCCCAATTGTTGTTTGTATTACAACGTCCTGCCTCACTCCATCCTGAACCGGAGCGGTCGCTGTCGCTATCCCAACCTCCAGATCCAGACTTCTGCGGCTCCCCCCAGTGGCTCCCTCTTGACCCTTCACCAGCCCATCCTTCGCCCGAAGAGTCACCCCAACCCTGTTTTGTCTTTTGCCCATTATTCCAGGAAGAGGATTTGTCATCCTTGCAGTTACCCCAAGATGAACTACCCTTGTTTGTTCCGGCTGAAGAGTCTTCCCAGCCATTTTGAGCTTTGGTCTCCCCCCAACCAGAGGTGGGCTTTAACTCGCCCCAACCAGATGCAACAGCATTGTTAGTGTTGGTGCTTGGTGCATCTCCCCAACCACTCTGGGAGCTTGATGTCTGGGGGGAAGCACTACCCCATCCTTGTGACCCATTTCCAGCTTTCTTTTCAGAGTTGGATACATCCCAGGCAGTGTTTTGCCGGACTGGGGTCTGTCCCCAACCCTGGTTGGATAGCACCCGTGGGTCCATATCGGTTCTGGTGAGAGCTGCTTGTATCAAAGTTTGCTGGTTGCCTCTCCTACGGTTGCCATTACGTTGTCCATCCCTTTCACTACGATTTCCCGAGCTTTCCCCACTTCCTTCACTCCCTGTGGATTTGTTCCAAGTACTGCCTTGAGACGACTGACCACCGCTCCCTAGCCCAAGAGCGTCATCTTCCAAGGACTTCCACCCATTTGTTCCCTTCCTGCTCCCGTTTGTGCCATCATTGGAATGCTGATTGTTGCTGGGCAATGCGCCCCACTCTCCACTCGAGACTTTAGTGCCAGTGTTTGAAGACGTTGAGGAGGATGACGAGGAAGAGGAGCTGCTACCCCAGGGACAAGAGGCTCCAGCAGCACCCACGCTGTTACCTGCTCCCCAAGTCAAACTTTGAGATGCAGTGGACTGAGAGTCCCAGCCTCCTCCACAACTGACCATCCCATTATTATTTTTGAAAGAAGCAGCACTCACAGAAGATCCATTAGCTCCGGACTGCATTAGAGTTGCATTCACAGTGTCGACCACAGCTTGGCCTTTTGGGACAGAACATTTGTCTCCAGGGTAAGTAGTGCTGGGTGGAGCACCCCATGCTGTACCGTAGGACCCGCTGTTCATCCCCTCACTGTTGCCATGCTGAGAAATGGAAGTGCCATTGGAGACAGGAGAAGTTTGGAGCTGAGGGGAGCCCCCTGTGCTCACAGGCCAGGGTCGTTCATTCATCTGCAGTGAACCTGTAGAGTTTGGTAAACTAGAGGTCATAGGGTTAGTAGTGTTATTTGGTCCATTAAATTCAGTGTTAAGGTTTTGAGGCTGCCCACTTAGAACCTTGCTTGTACCATTGACTTCAGATTCAACCACATTATCCTGCAGGCCTCCCCAGGACATCTTAGAGTTAACACTCTGCATGTTGGGCACTTGACCTATGGTGCTTCGTTGAGTGTTGGTGCCCCCGTTCCCATTGCCCAAAGGCCCATGGGAGTTTGGACCAGCGTTCTGCAGAACGGGCCAGGCACCATGGTTGGCATTTGGGTTCAAAGTGCTTGGATTTACACCTCCATTAGTTGAGGGACCTTGGGTACCCCATGCATTTATTCTTCCATGACCACCTTCTGCCAGCTTCTCACTGGAGCTCTCTCCGGAACCTTGACATGTGCTTAGCACTGAGCCCCAAGGACCCTTAACACTCCCATTAGTCACATTATTGCTGCCATTACCAACCATGAAATGAGAACCTTGATTGCTGCCTTGCCTATTGCCATTGCTGTCACCACCAGCGATCCCAGACGCCATCATACAGAGGTTTTTCTCTGACCCGGAGCTGGAGCCAGACTCAGCATCCATACATTCTGAGGACAGCTCTGGGTCACTACCAGTGATGGAAGGCCAGGCTCCCTTATCACAGCTGTCTACAATCACTTTGTCCCAGTTACTGTTTGAGTCACTGCAGGGTGAGCCAGTGCTCCAGGGTGAATTCTCATACTGAGATTCCAGACCAGCGTGATCCAAACCTGCAAACACAATTTAAAATAATTTTTTAAAAAGGTCATAAAACAATCGCATCAAAGGAGTTATTATAATAGAACAGCATGCTTACAAAAACCTAGCCCCCAGAATACTTTTAACCAATTACTTAGAAATGCTACAAGGTAATGTACACAACTACAGTAAAAATAATTAAGACTGTACTATAAGAAAAGGTCATTTATATATATAAAAATATATATTTATATATAGCACTGGTAGAACCCCTCCTATTGGCTAGCCAGAGACAAGTCAATGATCCATTTTTTTTTTTTTATTAAACTAAACTTTTTTGTTAAACTAATATTACAAAGTTTTTTGCTTTTTATATAGTTTTTTTTTTTAATGTTTTGCAAAAGAGCCAAAATAAATCGAATGATTTACTAACAAGACATACACTTTATCAATGACTTAACATACAGGAGGGGAAGTTTCTTTTCGTTCTCCTAAATTATGAAGATATGGCACAGCTCTCTTCTGGGTTGCACTTTTTACACAGGTTTTTACCTCGAAAACTGGCCTGACTAAGAAACTTGTTACAGGCAACAAGTTTTAAGCTTTAATGACATTACTTAAATAAATTACAAGGCAAACATGAGACAGATAACATTTAACATTGAGTTAAATGTTATTCTAGTTAGATTTAAAAACTTTACATTTTTATTCTACATAAATTCCATTCTATATCTAACTGATGAACAAATTTCTTTGCGCTTTAGTTATAATCAGGATACTTAAATTAGCAATATCACAATTATACATAACTATCGATATTGATCAATATGGAAAAAAATAGTAATTAATTTTTTTTTTTTCATCTGATATCGCCCAGCCCTTCGTGACACATACCACATGAGTGGCTAATTCTAGCATTTTGCCTCTTCACTCATCTGATCATGTGTTAATATTGGTGTTTGTGAAAGTGCTTGAAAATGTCTGTATGTCTTTATAATGTAATAAAAAAAAATAAAATGAAACAAACCATTAAGACTTGGCAAACATTTGGATATACCGAAAAGCTGATGAACCAAAGATGTTTAGTGACCCAGACTCTGGTACTATGCCATATTACGCATTAAACTGGCAGACATTTCGCGCCACGGGAAGCGTCTCTTTTCAGTTTGGATGAAAAAGAAGCACAGCGTCCACCATTTTGTTAAAGCAGCATGACGCTGCAGCATGACAGAGGATCAGACAGAGTGTAAACGACAGAGAGAGAAAATGGGGGGGTTACAACCCGCATTTGAGGGTATATGGATATATGACTTTAAAAAAATGAATAAATAAACTAGCACTGCACCTCAAGACAAGGTGAGAAAAGCATGCAAGTTCAAGCCAAACAACGGAATGTTCAGCATTCCTCTGTTTTTTTTCCAGCAGTTATTGCTGCTAGTCTGTGCTTGCTACTCCAAAAAAGGCTGCCAAATCTCACTAAAGAGCTGCACTTGCCAAGTCTGAGGTTGTTCTCACCAAGTGGGTTAGCAACAGACAGAGGCAAAATAAAAATACAAGCAGACATTTTGAAGTAGTTGTTGGGTGGGTTTCAAGCTGCATTACAGTTAAAATAATCGGAAAAATACCAGAAATCATTCACTTGGCAAAAATCTTCTGTAATGTTTTTTAAATATTATGAATAAAAATAAAATAGCTGCAGTTAAAGCCTACAATACTAACTATTAGTGTATTATTTTAATGCATAAAACATTATTTCTTCTTCAGATAATCTGGTTGAATGTCAAATAAAATTATTTACATAGCTAAATCTATACTACTGTGCAATCATATGTTTAAAAAACAAACATAATAAAGAAATAAATAAGTGTTCACAAGACGCATTGAACCGTCACTATAAACACACTAGTCATATCTGCTAAACAACCTTAAACAGCCAGCATGTCAATGACCTGGTATCACCCAAATTAGCTTGGTCCCTAAACCATATGCTAAAGACATGAAAGAAATAGCTGGGACTTTAGCTAGCGTATAATTTATGTAACCAGTACAAAAAGAAAAACAGCAGAAACTTTGATAAAATTATACATAAAAATACCTAAAAAACTTGATAAAAATATGGAGCCAGCAATACAAAAACAGGCAACACCACACATTCTATCCAGAACTTTTATTCCTGAATGAACCATTTCTTTCAGAAATTTTATATAAATTCCCTTCACTGAGATCCAGACAGATATTTTTATTTTCCTTTGATTTTGTTTTGTTAAAGAAACCATAGGTACACAACAAGGCAAATGAGTGAAACGACCTTTATATAATAAGCAGCTGCATTTTATTTTGAATATTGTTTTCTGTGGACCAAATCAGGAAATTCACAGGTCAAAGTGAAAATTAAGAACAAACATGGGAAAAAAAAAAAAAAAAAACATGTTCCATATCATTTCTCCTACACTGAATTGGCTTTTATAGCAAGCAAATTTTATTTGTGCTTGGCCTGACTGTTGCTTAAGCTGTAAAAGCGTGTTCTTTTTTTTAAGTGGTACCAAAGCGAGAGGTTAAAAATATCATCTCTTAAAACTTGGACCATTTTAAGCAAAGGATGTGGGAACAGAGGCAAAATAAAGACACAAGCAGACATTTGAAGTAGTTGTTGGGTGTGTTTTAAGCTGCATTACAGTTAAAAAAAATAAATATAAATATAATACCAGAAATCCATTTACTTGGCAGAAACCAAACTGATTTTTGATATTCCTTAGAAACTTTATTTACTCTCCACAGTTGCAGATAGAGAGGGAAAAAACTGGACTGACCCTAACAGCAAGATCAATCCTATGTTGATTTTAATAAGCAAAAATAATTGGTAACTAATTAAAGTTTATGCGCTACTTATTAAAGTTTATGCATGTATTACTCTCGATCCTGGAAAGAGAAAATTAAATCAGCAGCGCTACAAACCCACCCACAGCACATGCACGCAAACACACCAGAAAAGCACAATACAATTAGCAACTAACAAAAAAGTGTCACCTGTTTGGTTAGGGGAGTGGCTGACCGAGTCCCGAATGGGAGCCATGCCTAAGAAACAACAGAAATACACTGTGAAATACTAATACTTCACTACAGGCATAATAAAGCAGATTTTATTTAGGAGGCACCAAAAGACTAGTGTGTTGAGTGCTGAATTGAAGTGCAAATACATACGAGAGATAAATATTAAAAAATAATTAAATCTAGGTAACGTGATAAAGCTTTAGAGTACCTGAATGCATTATCACATTTTTAGACCTACATATAACCATTTAGGAGTACCACACTAAAACTAACATTCTATATTACACATTTTATAATGAAGAATTCACAGGTTTTTCCATCGACCAGTTGAAGACAGCTTTTTAATATGTTAAAAGTGCTGCATTCATTTCTCAGCAAGCCAACCAATTTGTTTTTATTTATTTTGCACTTGGATCCTCCATTTTTATTTGACTGTGCTCAAACATGGTTGGTGGGAAAAGTGAGGCCAAGTGCTATTAAACACTCAATGGTGAAAGCATAAGCCTTCATTCAACTAAAACCCTCATATGCAAATGTCTGACACACAACTGTTTTTGTGTGTGCAGTAAAAGGAAGAAAGTTGAGCTTAATAAAGTAACCAGATGTGAGATTTTTAAACATTTCTTGCCTATATTTTTCAGCAACATCCCAGTACATATAGCTGACTGACATTAACTGTAAACTTATCCAAAGGAAAAAGGTCAAGACTCACAGCAAATCCACATTCCAAAGTTCAAGTCCTAGACAAATCTGCAGCTCTGACAAAGCTTATTAGTCACATTGAGAGTTTGACAAAGTTCTCACCAACCTGCAACTAGCACAGCATTTGACAGTACCGAAAAAAAAAACAGGTGCGCCCACAATGCCCTCGTTACATTCAGATAAGTTTACAACCCAGCTAATCTCTTTCAAAGCCCAAATTGTATGGATAATATGTTCCACAAGACCTCAATGGACTCCACAAGACCTCTGAAGGTGTTCTGTGGTATCTTGCACTAAGGCATTAGCAGGAAGCTTTGTTCAAGTCCCTCAAGTTGCACATGAATGGCAAGAATTAAGGCTTCCGAGCAGGACACTGGCCAGATAATCTCACTGCCGGTTTACTGGCTTGCCTTCCTCCCATAGTGTCTGTTCCCCAGGTAAGCGATGCACATGCAACCAGGCTATCACATGATGTTTAACTGAATGAACAAATAAAATAAAATGCTTCAGATCAGGTCATTTGCTAAAGTCGCTCAGATCTTGACGCTTGCCCATTTTTCCTACTTCTAACACATCATCTTTGAGAAGTGACTGTTTAACTTGGTATCCCACCCACTGACAGACAGCACTATAGCAAGATCATCCATGTTATTCACATCCTGAGTACAACAGAATATATTGGCTTTTTTTTATTATTCTATATGAAGAGAATGAACACAATCAGAATGGAGCAAACGCACTGCAACCGGTGTTTGTTTCCGTTGTCATGTTTCTAAGACTGGCTACGTCTTGTTATGGCTACGGCATGCTGCGGCGTGAGCCGTTGCTTTGATCTTAACATGCTCTAAGCATCACATTTCCACACAAAAACTGTTAAGGATCTTCATCAGTTCTTTTCCCCTGCACAGCCCAAGTGATCATCATCATCTGTCAAACGGTGACATTTAATCGTCACATCAATCATCGCAGATATGCAATTACACCCTCTTGTACACACCCCTAATTTCTACCACTGTACTGTCAGTGTAGTGTCAGGATTTAACAACTTTGCAATAAGGGACCTATATGGTTATCACCCTGGGTTAACAGAATCACATTTATTGCCTCCGTTACTGAGGATTATTTACTAAACAATATTAAAAGTAATCATTAATAAACGTTTTAAACAAGAGCACATCATTCAGCAGCTGCTAGGTAACCAGATAAGAGGAAGAACCACTGAGCTGAACATCCAGTCAATGTATTTAATGTACAAGTAGTGTAATGCCCTAAAACACCACACCGGAGCACTGTGAGTGAAATAAACGGACAAAAGGTAATACCTGAGAGGTAAGCTTTGGTGCAGTATCCTTCAGGCCCCTCGGCGTTTTGCTTTCCTCGGTGGATGGACGTGAGCTGCACTTGAGTTCCCAGGATGGCGGCGAGGGCCGCGGTACGGCGCTAAACTTTCAGCAGTTGCTTCCAGCTGAGATGTGGCGGACGTTGGCGGTCTCTGGGCCAGTTGGCATCGCTGATGGCGCAGGTTTTCCAGAGGTGGTGCTGTTTGCAATCGGTAGACTGAGGCTGGCAGGAACTAGACTCCGTATGTTCTGGCACTATGGTGCAAAAAATAAAAAATAAAGTGGTGGATAAGAAGCGGATGTTAGAACTCAGGTCTGTTTTGGGTTTTTCCTAGAATCTCGGCTATTTATAAAAAAGTTGCATAGTGCCACGACAGATTCTTAACAATTGCTGTGTGACACCTCTGAAGACGCCTGCACCAGGCACCTGCATAGCTTCACACACACAGTATAAATCAGCTCTGAAAAAACAGCCAGTCTATACTGAATGGCCTGAGAGATGCTATTTGATGTTATACTTTCAAGTATTTCCTTTTAAAACGGAAGTCAGAATGATGTGTGTTGAAGTGCTTAACTGATTTACAAAGCCAGCTGCATTCAAGACAGCACAATAGGTTCAAAGATGATTTATCTGTAATTAATCAAAGCTTAACACATCTGACATCTGTATTGTCTTCTCTGGTTAATGATTAAACCCGAACAAAACTGTGACTGTGTATAAAGACAAAACTGAGATGTATATGGTTGCACTGGTTTCCAGAATACCAAGGGAAAGGTACAAAAATTTCTAAAACACCTATTAGTTTAGATTTAAGTGCATTTTAATAACGCGAGTCATGTGACCTTGGGGTGCTTTTGACCCTGTTTGAATAAATTTCCAAGACCTAATTTATCCGATGGTTAGAAATTCTACACAAACTCTACAACGGTTCAAAACATAATGCCTCCACCACGGAAGGGCTGCATTATGAGTAAGGACGGATCTATTGGTCACACTGTACTTGATAATTTATTCTCATGTTAGAGATGCACGTACAGGAGCCAAGCCTAAACTCAAGGTCAAACAGTTCAGGACTAGATCTTAAAAATGCAGCTGACCTTTATTTATATATATTTTATACAGCCATTCTAAAAGAGGCAAATCTTTATATCATCACAAACTACAGTCAACCACGTGGTCAGGAAAAAAATTTCTGAACACTACAACTTGCGTGCAGTTTCAGTCCACACTAGATCGAGAAATGTCACAAGCCTTTTTAAAACCACTTGAGATGTCCGGAGCAGAAGCAACATGCAATTAAAACCACTCGCTGCTTTCTCTGACAATCAGCTCATTTACAAAGTAACGCTACATGTTTTTTTTTTTGTTTTACAGTAAAAACAAAACAAAAAAATGGTGCTTTTTATTTGTTTAGCTGCAGAAACCTAAAATTTCAAAAGCAAAAGGAAATGTATTTTATAAATTGTGGTGAAAAGCACAAGAATTTTAAAACATTGCAGTGCATACAAGTAGTGTGAACCACCAAAACCCTCCAGTCAGATGTAACGGCGAGAAATGGTTCCATCATCATAAGCAGTCAGCGGGTGTATCGTCACTGAATTGTCTAAGTATTATGTTTTATCTTTTTGCCCATTTCTGTCTGTGGTGACGTTTATTAAAAATAATTTAATTAAACATAAAAAAAAAAAACTTTAGCCTTACCGATATTACAATGCTGTATGGCCACACCTCTGGAGTTAACATTTTGTTTAATCCTTTCAGAGCAGGACGTCCATGTGGTCCTTAAATGAACACTGCAGAACAGACAACCTCTTCAGTTCGCTGTGTCAGTGTTTAAATGACACTAGGACTAATTTGATGCACATCGACTTTAGGTTGTTCACTGCTTCACTATACTGCAGCTTACTTAAGTTGCAAAATACAACAAAGTTTTCTTTTCACTGGAGGTTTAATCTGCATGCAAAGCAAATAAAGGCAAGGTCAAGAGATAAAATTCTGAATCATCAGACTTTCCATTAACCACTGAAGTAAAAATAGGACGGTAAACACAACATGGCTATTGTGAGGATTGTCTAGGGCAGGACGGCAGTACAGATCTCTGTAGTGTATGGTTGGAAGTGTAGTGTATCGTTGAAATCAAGTTCATCAAGTAGGAGGTTTAGAGTATCAGTGGGGACAGTGTGAAGGAAGTATCTGCTGCTTGAAGATCTACCAAAAAAAAAAAAAAAAAAAAAAAAAAATGCCCTTTTTTTTAAGATGTTTTTTACTTCGCCTCTTAGTATCCTACATAAGCCGTTTTGACTTGCAGGTTTTCTTTTGAGCAGGGCATAAAA
>JAOTRS010000025.1:6960039-6971056 GCA_028565755.1 Dinotopterus cunningtoni
GTAAACTAGTATTTGTCACTTAAAATAGCTGCTGTCCTTGTAAGAACAATTAGCATAGACATGAATTAGCATTGCTAATTGCAAAGTAATATAGAAGTAAAATATAAGCAAGAAAAAGATTGTATAAAAAATCACACAATGGTATTAAGTACTGTAGATTAAATGCCTGCTTTTACTTAAGAACCAAGAAACATGAGGATGTATTAGCTAAGTCTAATAAACAACAGATTTAGTCTCATTTCAAAAATGCTAGCTAGCATTAGAAAAAGTCAGATTTTATAAACTAGCAGGTTTCTAATAGGGTCACTAGTAATCTATAAAGAAACGTAGTGATGTGCAGAGGCACGGGGGCATCGTCGCCTTGCACCTTCAGGGTTTGATTCCCACCTTGGGTCTGTGTGCATGGAGTTTGCATGTTCTCCCCATGTTTTGTGGGTTTCCTCCCTGGATTTCAGTTTCCTCCCACAGTCCAAAGACATGCAGATTAGGCTTATTGGCATTCCCAAATTACCCATAGTGTGTGAATGAATGTGTGTTCCCCATCCAGGGTTTACCCTTAGTCTCCAGGCCCCCTGCGACCCTGTATACAGGATAAAGCAATATAGACTATATAATGAGTGAGTGAGTGACTGACTGACTGAGTAGTGATTTGCTTGAAAACCGAATGAATACAATAAGACGTAAAAAAAAAAAAAAACTCACATACAGTACAGTACACATAATTACAAACCAGACCTAAGTGACAGTACCGGAGTGACTTCTCATGTCTGCTTACATGTAATGTACTGTATAAAAGCTAAATACATTTATCATGTCATTAAAGAAAACATAGTCTTTACTCTCAGACATCTTGCAGCTAAAAGCACCTAAAAATATACACATTGTTATTAGTAGATCATATGAAGCACTCATGATATACAGTCTGCATGTTATGATTTGACAGTGGGTCATTAAGGAGGAAGCAAACAACATGAGACCATTAGATGATAACATGGACATGTGTTATCTGTCTCTATTTTGAGGACATTTGATTCTCTTAAGTTCTTTATGCACTGTAGTGTGGACATTGTCACGTCATGTCTATATATTTAGGAACGGAACAGTACACTCCATTTACACTATGATATTAATACAGCAATATACTGGTGTTACAGCTGTCTGTGTTTAATCAGGAGAGCAGTAGTGCCATATAGCAAGTCCGTGATTGGGGTTAAAATATAGCTTTTAAACAGACACAGTCGCCCTAAAATTTATAAATCATGATTTATTAATGAGCAAATCCTTTCAGTGCAATTAATTCGAGTACCCAGACTGTCAAAGTGTGAAAATTATTGCTGCACAGTTTTGCCTCGTTATTTTAGGAAACAGTGAGAGCTGAAAATCTCATCAGAAAATCTGAGTTAGTCTCAAACACATGACAGGCAAGTGTCGTTATTGTCTTATTTTCAAATCTGATTGATCAGAAGGTGTTGATTTCTTTCCTGTAGCAGCAGCTCTGAGAATACACCAGCTGAAAATCACACATTTATATTAATGTGCTTGCTCTAATAAATTGTCATTTCTATAGTAACAGCTTAGTTTGTGGCAGGTTTTAAAAGGTGGTGATGAAACAATAAAAAAAAAGTAATAACAAAAAGTGTTGCTGTTTAATAATATACAGTACTTGAACCATGCCTCATTTATTCATGTTTTGCTTCCGAAGAGCCAGACTTTCTTGTATTTTCTAACATAGTCTTTAGGGAAAAGGTCATTTTCAGTCCAGTCTCTGTACCTGACCCATTTCAGTGGAATGTATTTTGTTTGTTAAGCCACACAGTGACCTATAAATCATTTAAACATAAAAAAATGTAATTTAAGGCATGAACCAGTGAGAAACAGGTGATGACAGATGATCAGGCCGGTAATTAGTATACTAGTGACACTGAATCCTGAGTGGTTGGAACAGATGAGAGGGGAGATAAGGTTGCTGCCGAAGTTGTTACATCAACAACCACATTTTCAGTATCTTTAGGCACTTTCCATCCTGTCGAAGTAAAACTCATTCACTCATCATCTATACCGCTTTATCCTATAATCATGGTCATGGGGGGCCTGGAGTCTATTCCCGGAGACACGAGGCAGGGTACAACCTGGACGGGATGCCAATTAATCACACGGCACACTCGTATGCACACTCACACGCACTACGGGCAATTTTGGAGCAGCAATTAACCTAATCTGCATGTCTTTGGACTGTGGGAGGAAACCGGAGCACCCGGAGGAAACCCACCAAGCATGGGAAGAACATGCAAACCCCATGTACACCTACCCGTGATGGGAATCGAACCCGGACCCTGGAGGTGCAAGGTGACAGTACTAATCATTAAGCGACTGTGTTGCCTCACAGTAAAACATTTGTTCTAATTTCTGTAATTTAATCTACATAATTTCATTTAATGTGAGGCAATGAGGGGTGGATCCAGACTTTTGCACAGTAATGTATTACATGTGATGCAACACTTCTGAAAAGAAACACTCAGATTAGTGGTCATCCACATTCTAGGATATGATTCCTGTAATCCTGCACAGATTAAACATTAAACATTTTCCATTAAGCTTTATTATAGACTGTGATCATACATGCTTTATGATTAAGCCATTCCATATATAGGTTATGCCCTGGGACAGAGTATTGCTTCATGAGTGTTGGATAATGGACTGCATAAACACACATTGCATAAATACAGTATATGGGAGAGTAGATATAATATTTCTGATAAGACATGGCGGATCTATGCTTAACTTTTGCTGGAGGTGTCATTGATGTTCCTAGCTATTAAATTCAAAATGTTAATAAAAAAATAATATGGGCTCATTGGGATGTAAGAATAAGTGAAAGGTTAAATTGATGTGGTATCATAGTTTTGTGATCTGACTGATGCTGTCTGTATTTTACAAGATCTTTGTGATAATTTCATTGATCGTTGGCCATTCATACTGTAAATATGTTGTATTTGTTGGATAATACTGATTCTGACAAATATTTTTCTTTGGAGGCTTAGAAGAGCCGCAACCAAATGACAGCTGGAGAAAACTTGCTACATTTTACTGTGCATAAATTGTCACTTCATGCAGACTGTGTTAATTCAAGTCTTTATGCTTATATCTGGATCAAAACCAAAAAAGCACACCACAAAACAATTTTACGGATAACCAGAGAGGTGAGATTTCAGGATGGACAGTTATTATACTGTAAATGTATCATATGCTACATTTATTTCAGCTGTATTTGTTTTCTGAAAACACTTAGTGATCAGATTAATGGCAGTCCAGATTCTGGGTTACGAGGCTTTTAATTCTGTAATCCTGCATGGATTAGACATTTGAATATTTTTTTAACATTAACTTCCATTATAGGCTTTGAAGGTATGCTCTGAATATTGGATATACAGACTTACGCCAGTTCCCCCATTTTTTAGGTCACATTTTAGGTTTACAATCTTGTATAAACATTAATCTACTACCATGTTTTAACCTTCTGGTGAAGCCAAACACATTTTGCTCTAAATGATCGATGTTCTTGAGCAGGTAGTCACAGGAAAAGCTAATTATTCTGCATTTCTGGTCAGTGAGTCATAGAATTGTAGGAACCGTTTGTGTTTTGCTACTAAAATAATCTATCTCAGAGTACAACCTAGATGTTTTACAGCTATTTAATATAATTCTGACATTAAATAACCAGATTTTTCTAACATTAACCAACTCATTAATATAAAAAAATCATTAGCTAGTTCTAATAAAAAAACCTAATGATGTCATTTCAATGTAGCTTCCTTGACTTTTGCAAAAGCTTTCCATACTTTCTCAATTTCCCTGTGTTCAAATTTTAGCATTTCCAGTTCCCCTGTCGCACACTTGCGTGGACCAACCTAACTGACTTATTCATCTTTAAGATGAATAACTGAATAATAAGTTGTGTTAAATGTTTGGTGTCGTGAGTAAGGATTATGTGTGTTAAATTTCTTTTCAGATTTTATACTATACTTCAATTTATTTAATGGAGAGTGACTAGAAAATGTATTGCTCTAAGGAAATAAGTTTCACCCTGAAAAATATTTTTTCATTGTGTCAGGAAGTTACGGAAGCCAGGATTAATGCTTCATCTACTTAACACAAAGACAGTGAAGGACTGCAGCTGAGTTAATGGAACCTCAAACTGTACGGAAGCCTCTTTTTTTTTTTTTTTGCATTTGTGGCATTAAGTGCCCTTTAGTGCTCTTAGGTGCACTCCTGTGTGAAGGATTGAAAGCAATTTTGCACACTGAATAGAAGCATGTGATGAGACAAGAACACAACCGCAATAGAGGACATTAAAGGAGTAGCTTGGCCAAAAGTAAAATGTACACAATATCCCATGGCCCTTGACATAAATGTAGTCAAAGATATGACTGGAATTTAGGACTAAAGATTCACTCTGTCCTTTTGCATTTAAGCTATATGAGTAATGAAACGATCAAATAGTGGAAGATTTTACCATATAACCACACATGACTCAAAAAACACTGGCTCAATATATAATAATAATTTTGTAATAAACATATAGTAAGGAAAATATGCGCACTCGGTATGAGAGTACAGGAGGTTACGTGTGGTAGTACAAGCATGGCATTCGGTAAAAAGAGTGCTTGAGAACATAGGATAGTTCATTAGACGCCTGTCATATGCTCAAAAATATTTTGTAGGCACTCTTGTTACTGAACTAAGCTTGAACGCAGACCTGCTGTACTATTACACTATTTCCTGTAATATCAGCTCTGTCCACAGTGAATGCACTCGGATGCATGTGCTGACAACCAGTTAGTAACAGGAATTGCAACACAACAGAAAAGAGATCTGTGAATTTTTCTCACTTCCTTCCTGTCCAAACCCTGCCTCCTCTACATTGGATGGCATCAGTACAGAGACGACCAGCTTCAGTTCCCAGCTGGACTCGGTCAGTATTCAGTCATCATTATCAGATAATGCTAGCACAGCTAACTTCAGTTTCTTGTACCTACAGCTTCAGTTTAAATCACAGTAGTGGTTAGGATGGCGTTATGAAAAACCTTCAGTTTTGGCTCGTAAAAATTTCCTTTGGCTCCTGAAGGTTTTGGATTTAGAAACCAAAGGCTCCTAAAGATTTATATTTATCTGGAGCCCTACAGGAGGACAAAGATCCTAAGCATTCCTTCAGAGTTATAATAAAGTGGCTTAGAGACAACCAAGGGAAAAAAGTGTGTTTAAGCAAGGAGGCTCACGGGCCAAACCAGTTCTGTTAGGAAAAATGAGCAAACATTTCTGGCAAAGTATTGTTAGAAGCTTGTGGAAGCCCAAGCCAAGCACTAGATTAAAGTTCAGTCAATTAAAAGGCCAATAAATAGCAAATGTGCATGTAAACTTTTGAGGCCCAAGCATGTATGAGTATTTGAAGGTTATAAATAGATAGATAGATACAGTAGATAGATTTTTATATATACAGTATATGCAGTAAATGCTATATAACATGGCTATATAGTGGGGGTGTATGCAGTAACCACAGAATAGATAATGGGGATGTAAGCAGGAATATAAGCAGGCATTGTCCATAAAATTGAGCATATATATATATATATATATAAAGCAGGACCATATATATTGTGTATGTATGTTTGTATGTTTGTACAGTATGTGGTTTAAGTGGTTTAGTGGTTTAGCTGTGTAGTGTGGCAGCACGGTGGCTTAGTGGATGGCACCGCCACCTTGCACATCCAGGGTTGAGGGCATGTGTGTGTGTGTGGAGTTTGCGTGTTCTCCCCGTGCTTGGTGGGTTTCCTCCCAGGACTGTGGTTTCCTCCCGCAGTCCTAAAACATGCAGATTAGGCTTCGATTGGCGTTCCCAGATTGCTCGCAGTGTGTGAATGACAATTGGGCGTCAAGCTGACAACCTGATCCTTTCAGTACCTGCCTAATGTGCACAGACCAAAAAACAAACAAACAAACAAACAAACAAACAAACCAAAAACGGTGTCGTGTAGAGTTTGACAGTGTGATGGTTGTGAAAAAGAAGCTGGACCTGAACCTGCTGGTCCTTTGGTGATTGTTTTTGTACCTTCTCTTGGATGAAAGGAGGACATAATGTTTGGTTTTGGGAGTGAGGAATCCTCGAATAGGTGTATGTAAACTATTAGCCTATATAATAATAAAAACACGAAAAAATTGAGCAATACAGGACACAAGACATAATGTACTGCTGTGTGTTTCACTGTGAAGCCTGGATAAGAATGAAATATTCATAATACCAAGGATTACATTAAGATTTGATACTTTATGTTACAAAGAATTCAGTTTTATTTAAATAAAGAAGGACTGAATTGAATGCTGTGCCACTGATATGATCATACAGCGCCCTCCTCTGATTGTGACACTTTTATGGCGGAGTAAATTATTGCTAATATTTATTCAAACCCAACATATTTCACATGATAAAACATCATCATTATCCAGCGCTGAGGTCATGAAAGCAACAGCAGACAGATGACACTACACAGATCAACCCTGT
This sequence comes from Dinotopterus cunningtoni, assembly GCA_028565755.1. Lineage (NCBI taxonomy): Eukaryota > Metazoa > Chordata > Actinopteri > Siluriformes > Clariidae > Dinotopterus > Dinotopterus cunningtoni. The sequence continues at coordinate 6,966,596 of JAOTRS010000025.1, forward strand.
TCCCGTACAGCGCAATCATGGAATTTCCACTTAATAACGAATCCTGACACGTCATCTACTCGTGAATATTCATCCGCACGTCGTCGCTGTCATGAATATTCACGATCACGCCATGTAGTTTTGAATATTCATAAACGCACGCGCCATATGAACTTCGAGATTTGTAGTCCTTTGGTGGCCTCACAGCAGTCACGCGCTATTCTGCGTGAGCTCTGTGAGTACTACATTTCCCAGAAGCCGTCGCGTGTTGCGAGGGCGTCAGCGTTATGGGGGAAGATGAAAAATTTTCGCAGCAGACTTTTCGCGCACGGGTAAGAATTTATGGACAAAATGCTCTTGAGATGCGTTTTTATGTTGGAGAAATTGAGTAAAATAGAGCTGGGGTGTGTTGTATAAATCGTCTGTGCTGTCATGCTTGGACAGAGAAGGAATTTCCGAAACGTAACCGAAACCAAGTTGGTAAGTTAGCTTAGCATAGGCAGTTCTGGAAATAACTGACAGCTGTGCTAAGCTAATGCGCTCGCGCAGACTATTGGTAACGTATCTGGTTTGTAGGTTTAAGGAGGATGTCTGTCTCTGTACCGCTTAAAACTGCTTTACCTCGTTATTATCGCTTATTGCTGCATTATAACGCCTTTTTTTGGTTTAAGTGGCGTGTGTTATGCACGATTAAGAGACTGTGTTTGGCCTGTTTTGATTCGGCGTGTTGTAGCCGCGTCGGCTAACGTCTGTTCCTAAAATTTACCTCAAGGAAAAGTTTAGAGCTCAGTGCATGTTTGAGTGTTTAAAAAATAATTTTACGAAATAAAATAACCAAAAGGGTAAAAGTCAATAATTAAATGAATATGAATGTGATAGTCAGCAGTATTTGTATTTAAACTTGGCTTTTATTTCTGTTTGTAAAGCTGATACTGCTAGGGTAATTTTGTCTCTTTTTGTTTTGTAAGAATATTCAGAGACCCTGAGACATTTTTAACATACAAAAGCAAAGCACAAATAACCTCTTATGAATTTTAGCGACTATAGTATGGTAAATAAGTGAAATAATTAATGTCAAACACCCAAAAGCCCCACAGAGTTGTATTTCTCTTGTTAGATCAGATCAGACCTCTAACAGTGCTGACACTGGAGACTCCTTCCAAAAGGAATGCACCAAACCAGTAATGCACATTAATATAAACCTTGCTGCTGGTGTTGCTGTATAAGCTGCTGCTATTAAAAATCAATGCACACCTCTTGACTGATCAGAATCGAGAATGTCGTGCATGTCATCTCGTTAATATTTTAACTGAATCAATTATGTTTAACTGAAGCTACTGTGGTGGCACGGTGGTGTAGTGGTTAGCACTGTCTGAGGGTCTGAGTGTGTGTACAAGGAGTTTGCATGTTCTGCCATGCTTGGTGGGTTTCCTCTGGTGTGTGAATGAGCATGTGATTTTGTGTACGTTTGTGTGCCCTGTGATGAATTGGCACCTTGTCCAGGGTAAACCCCGTTTTACCCCCTAAGTCTCTTGGGATAGGCTCCAGAAGCCTTAAAGTGAGTACCTTAAAAATAGCTAATTAATAATCACCTGTGGTTTTTGAACACTCAGCCAACTACAGCACTTTATCATCACACACATTAGTTTATATGGGTGTTATTTTCATCAGTATAAGGTAAATGTCAGAGTTTGTTTGTTTGGTAGTTTAAAATTAAAATACACAGTCATACAGTTTACAGTTTAGAAGTTATCAAAGGTTTTATTATTTTCAACCAACAAGTTGTAAGACTGAATCATTTGCTAATCTCTGGCCTGATTGGTGAATTAATAGTGTTTTGTTTTTACACTGTGTGAGTGTGACCAATGAGTGTGACTAATATGGCATCTGTGATTGCTGTCAAGTAAATAAGCGAACACGTGAAAGTGGCGTGATTCGAAAACACATGCGAGTGAATCGCTGTGATTTAGAAATGAGGTCACGAGTATGGTATATATGAAACAAGATTGAGTTTCTTTTTTTGTTTGTTTTTAAAAAAAATTTTTATTAATCGTGCAGCCCTACTGTTGGGTGGTTTGTTGACGTGCATATGTGTACATAGAGGGAAAGAGAGAGGAAAGGAAGTATGAAACGCAGATAAAGGGTTGCATAATATTGAAAAAGCCACTGTTTAATTACACTGGGGATTCTTTGTATACTTTGACCGTAGCCAATACATTTATATCAGACTTCTATCAGATGGATTTCAGATCCTCTGATTATGTAAGCAGTCTCATAAACAGATCTTTTCGAAATTGAGTGTGTGTGAAGCAACGGTAATAACACTGTCAGCTGAATGTTGAAACTGATTCGAAGCATGTGACTCATCGTCTGTCCGTACAGGAATTCAAGGCAGAATTTTTTTTTGGGATGAAAACATAAAGTGTGTCTCACTTGATATATAAATTGTACATAAAATATTGTCCTGCATTGCAGAGCGTAAGTTTTAATGTCACATTACTATTTTCCCTGCAGGCTGTGAAAGCATTTCTTTCTTGAAGTGTCTGATGGATTATGAGTTCCGGTAAGGCATCACACTACAACCACTTCTCAGGAGGAGCTTCATCCACCTCAAGCATCAGCTCCTGTTCGTCCGATATCAACAACACGGTACTTATTTTCATTACTTTCCTGGCAGGACCTGGAGCTGAATGACTTTACTTTCAACACTACAAAAAAAACACTCTTACCTCTTGCACAATAGCTTCTCTTCATCCAAGAAATAAAAACAAAACTTTCCCAGCAATCTGAAACTTTTACCTAGTCGAACAGACTCAAACCAGAAAATCCAGCCAACTCCCGCTCAGCAGGCATACACTAAAGACTACAAAGATGACAAATCTACATGGAGGAATCATTTTTTTCTCCAGTGTACTTACTGACATCTCAGTTTTAGCACTGAAATAAGTTACAAGTTGCCACCCGTCATCTTGTAAAATAAGAGACAGTGCTGGTTTAAAGGCTTATTTATTTATTTATTTGCTGTTTAAAACCACTTTTCTACGTTTCGTACTTCGACAACCTCATGTGGTTCACGGTTGCCTTTTTACCCCAAGAAACTTGCCACAGGGTTTCCTTAATCATGACAACCATAACGCTGACATTTGATTTTGGCGCACGTGCACGTGTGTGCTCCATACCACCAAGTTAGAGCTTTGTCATTATTTATTGTAAAGCTATTTTAGGTTATTATCATAAGTTGATTATGATGGTTTTCTCCACACTGTAAATACTCAAGGTTATGACATGTACAAAAATACGGGACGAGTATCGTTTCTTTTAACAGGGTGGATATCCGAACAATAAGTGGTTTGGTGCCTTTACACACAATGTGTTGCACACAAATTTTAACAAATTTTTTAAACAAAATTAAAAATGAAAACAAAAACTGCTATACTAGCGAGCTGACTAGTCCTGCTTTATCAAAAGTTCACTCACCGTCTGCACGCTGTTTCTGTTGTTGTGTAATGTTTGGCTGTTTCCTTACCGTTCTTTGCACAGTTCTTTGAGGCTTTGGGGAAGTGACATATGCACAGCTCTGCTAAGCGCTGTTCTTTTATTTTCAGCCATACAGATTTAGCTTTACTGGTATGATTCAGATCATGGTCCTGTTGCAAAACCCAATTTCAACCAAGCTTTAGCTGTCGCACAGATGGCCTCAAGTTTGCCTCTAGAATACTATGTTATACAGAGGGGTTCATGATTGATTCAATGACTGCAGGGTACCTGCAAAATAAGACCAAATTATTTCCTCTCAACGGCCATACTTGACAGTGGGTAAGATGTTTCTGCTTAAATGCTGCATTAAGACTAAACACCTCCACTTTTGTCTCATCTGTCCATAGGACATTGTTCCAGAAACTTTGTGTTTTGTTCAGTCTTCTTCTAATTGTGTCATGGACACAACATCTAACATGCATAGTGAGGCCTGTAGGGACTGAGATGTAACTCTGGTTTTTTATTTTAATTCTTTGAGCATTCTGATCTTGGGGTGAATGTGCTTGGATGTTCACTTCTGTGTGAAGTAACGATTGCTTGTCTAAGATCATTGCTTATTACTTACACACCTAAATGCTCTAGACAGGAAACTGTCAAAACTTCTGCTTTTGCGTACCTGCTGATGATGATCAATTAATCAAAGGCTGTTGATTAACAGCACCTAGCTGCTAGTTACGATCTTAAATCCTGTGGAAGCAGGAACTTTTTTTTTTTCCCACTTTTTTTTTTTTTTTTCATTTTGGCTACATTTTTGTTAAATAAATAATGCCACATTGAGAAAGTTATTTGTTGTTGTTCCTCTGAGGTTGTATTTGCTTAATATTAAGACCCAGTATAAGCAGACAATTTTTATTATGGTTTTAAACAAAACCACATGCAATTGAAAGAGGGGCAACTAACTTTCGAATGTGACTGTGTGCTACTCATTTTAGACATTTAGAATTT
>JAOTRS010000025.1:6977071-7000371 GCA_028565755.1 Dinotopterus cunningtoni
TGTCCATCCAGATTTTATATTATTGTATAACAATTATATAATTATTTATGGTTTTAGTAAACGTTACTCCGCAGGTCAGTCAGTGTGTTTAAGTTTCATGAACTCATGATAAAGGAGAAAATGGAAAACCCCTGTTGAAATAGAATTCTATTAGAACACTATTATTTACTTATATTTGCTAGGACAGAATGTTAAACAATTTGTTTGTTAAATCCTCTTTGTAATCTCCTTTAAATTGTTTGATCATACAGCGGTAGACATTGTGTAGCATAGATGCAACATGCCATGTCAAAATGAAGCAGCAGCTTGACACATTTTCACAGTGTGTGTTGGATCTCTCAAAGAAAAATGACAATTTTTTTTTTCAGCCTACTGCTCTGTATTTTTGTTTATCACCACTGACATGCTCAAGAGCAATGCATTGGGTGGTGCTTTGGTGCTCCCTGCTGGTGATTTTTTTTAAAATTTAACACGATACCATAGGGTCAGAAATAATGGGTGAGATTTTCTCTGCTCATGCATTTTGCCATCAGTAAAAACAACACTTTTGGTAGTCTTGGGACTTAGAACTTGTCTTTGATTGATGTGAGATATCATTTCAGTCATTTTTGTTTGTGTTTGTTTGTTTAGAGAAATGCCCAGTGGATAACTCGAAGCTCACCGTGGTGGTGAACAATATTGCCGTGGCAGAGCAGATCGGTGAACTCTTCATTCACTGTAAATATGGCGTACGTCCCAGCGCTTCAGGGAAACTCACTGCCTTTGAGGTGGATCCACTCGGCTGCCCTTTCACAATCAAACTCAGCACCAGGAAGTGAGAATATACTTCTGCATTTTTTTGTTAGGTTATTAGTGTTTTTGAAAGACCTTAAGCGTGCATATCTAAGTAAACCTGCTTTAATCATGTTGTTCTAGCTGCTGAAGTTGAGTTTAGGCATCAGTTAATATCTGTATATTAATAGCGTTAACGTTGGTGTGTGTGTGTGTGTGGGGTTCAGAGATCATGAGGTAAGCTGTGACTACCGGCCGGTGCGCTGCCCGAATAATCCCAGCTGTCCTCCCCTGCTCACTATGAACCTGGAGGCTCATCTGAAGGAGTGCGAACACATCAAGTGCCCACATTCAAAATATGGGTGAGCTGTAATGTGTGTGTGTGTGTGTGTGTGTGTGTGTGTGTGTGTGTTTTGTGTTTTTGTTTTATGTTTAACATTTCAGTTTAAAACTAATCATGGTATATCTTGGTTGTGTTGGGTTCTGATTTTAATCTCAGATGCACGTTCATTGGAAATCAGGACACGTATGAGACACACCTGGAGGCGTGCAAGTTTGAGGGGCTGAAGGAGTTCCTCCAACAGACAGACGATCGCTTTCATGAGATGCAGGTAAGCTAGAGTGATTAAGCCGATTCCTGTGATCTTTTTCTGTCAGTACCTCTGTCTAGTCCACTCACTATCTGTCCACTTGGCTGTAGGTGACTCTGGCTCAGAAAGACCAGGACATTTCCTTCCTGCGCTCCATGCTGGGCAAATTGTCTGAAAAACTCGACCAGCTCGAGAAAACCCTGGAGCTCAAATTTGGTAATGAACACAGCTTAAAATGATATCCAGATATATTCCTGTGTGATTTGCTGAACCTGGTGTTTGAGTGTGAACTGCTTTTATGATGTTGTGCAGATGTGCTGGACGAGAACCAGAGTAAACTAAGTGAAGATCTGATGGAATTTCGTAGAGACGCCTCGATGCTTAATGTAAGGAGACATATTATCCATTTTTATGACCCTGTATAGATCATTTTCGGACAAAACATGCCTTTATGCTGTCATTTATTTTATTGCGCAGTTTGGTTTTGCTGCAAGTTAGCTCTTGTTTTTAGTGTAATCTCCAGACAACTTTTCTTTTAAGAACCGAACTAGGAATTAATACCATAAATTAATACCATACATTTCTCTTTTTAGGATGAGCTTTCACATATTAACGCAAGGCTTAACATGGGTATCCTCGGCTGTGAGTACCATCTCTGTTTTTTTAACTTCTGGAATATTTGTGTGTTTGGACAATACGTAATACGCCTTGTTTTGATTAGAGTCAGGAATCTTATTGGATTAAACAGTTGCAGCTTTTAGTCCACTACCGCTCAAAAGTTTGGGATCACTTTCTAACTTTATGATCGCTCCTGATTTTTATTTCTTTTTACATTGTAAATCAATGCTGAAGACGTCCAAAATTTGCTGCTTGATTCTGATTTCACTGTATAACAACTCGAATCAACACGGCAGGTTTAATTATCTAATACTTCAATTACATATGCCTAATCTAATAGGCATATTAGATGCCTGTCTCTGATCATACAGTAGTATATATTTTAGTATTTAGCATAGTATGTGTGAGAGACATTTACCATATGTTGATGAAAAATAACAGATGCACAAGCAACTTATACCACGATATATGCAACAACCGAAGAAAATGTAACACCCCTATCTCACATTTGCGGTTTCGCGCGGTGGTCGTAAGTATATCACGATACACCACAAGTTTTGGCTTGAGGCTGGTAACTCTAAATGAACTTCTCCTCTGCAGCAGAGGTAAGTTTTGGTCTTGCTTTCCTGGGGTGGGAGCCAATTTGAACATGGTGCTTGATGGGTTTTGCAAATGCACTTGACAATTCTGTTCTTGCAAGAACTTTTTCAGGAAAGCTGACCTTCATGTCTTAAAATAACAACTAACTGTTTGAGCAGTAGTGTACATGTCAGAATCCACCCATTGTGTATTATTGTAATGTGACATGTATTTTGGGAATTATCTCATTAGCTGTATCATCACACATGTCTGTAACTTGGTGGAGGTTTGTCTTCCTTGAGTTGAAACAGCGTGCTAAATTTCTACTCGACTTACTGTAATTTACGTCAGAATTTACAATAAAGAAAACTTGTTGTTTGACACACTTTGTCACTTATAGGAGCCTCGTTTATCATTTATCTCCATAATTTAAATTTTTTTGAGTAATCATTTATTAGAAAATAATATGATCAATAATTTGTAACTTCTATTTTTTTAGCCTATGACCCTCAGCAGATCTTTAAGTGTAAAGGCACATTTGTGGGTCATCAGGGTCCGGTGTGGTGTTTGTGTGTTTACTCCACTGGTGACCTGCTCTTCAGCGGCTCCTCTGACAAAACCATCAAGGTATGCTAAGCTGTACACCAATGCTGTAATAAACTAATTTGTGATAGATATGGTGGTCAGGTCAGAGGTCATCTTGGTACTTGTTTCTTTCCCTACATTATGGGACTTTGCGGCTCTGTTTACATTTTCTAATGATCAGTCCTGAAATCAAGACTGACTATGATGAAAACTTAACTGCTTTGTTAATCTTTTTTTTTTTTTTTTGTTTTTGTTTTTGCTTTTGCTTTTAAGGTTTGGGACACCTGCACCACATACAAGTGCCAGAAAACTCTGGAGGGCCACGATGGTATTGTGTTAGCTCTGTGTATCCAGGGGTAAGTGGGTGTGACACAAACATAGACATGTCATCCATTAAAGTAACTATTTACTGGGGAATTCACAATATAATTTCCTTTTCTCTCTCTCTCTCTCTCTCTCTCTCTCTCTCTCATGCAGGAATAAGTTGTACAGTGGCTCAGCAGACTGCACCATCATTGTAAGTAAGCCAGATGCAAACATTTTGGAATTTTCAATAATTACATCAGCTCACGTTTCTACTGTGTGCGTGTGTGTGTGTGCACATGCAGGTTTGGGACATCCAGAACTTGCAGAAAGTGAACACAATTCGGGCACATGATAATCCAGTGTGCACGCTCGTCTCTTCACACAATATGCTCTTCAGTGGATCACTCAAAGCAATTAAGGTGATTTGCACTCAAAGACACAATATAATAAATACTGCTGTATACTGTATCTGTAACATGTACTATTCATGTGTATATCATAAAAACATCATGGATTATTTGTTTGTGTCCAGGTGTGGGACATTGTGGGCACAGAGCTGAAGCTAAAGAAGGAGCTCACTGGTCTGAATCACTGGGTGCGAGCTCTGGTCGCGTCTCAGAATCACCTGTACAGCGGATCCTACCAAACTATTAAGGTAAAAGAATACGATCACTTAGCACTATGAAATGCCTCAGTAAACTTGTACATTATAATGGACCCAGTTTAAAGCTGTTGCGTACTCAGGCATGTGAACTTTTGCGTACTCCAGAGTGTTACAAGCACCTTCACAGCAGTTCTTCTTAAATTACTTATCAAAGCTTTTTTGCTTGTTGAACAGCACTAATGTACAGCTGCTAGAACACCTAGTAGTTATATAACATTCCTTTTGTGGTATAAAACGACAACTAACGTGAACGAATAGTGAGTGACAGTATAACTTTTTAATGTTTAGGAATTTGAAATTAATTATGTCTATAACTAAAACAGTAAAAAAAAATAAAAAATTAATGGCATGTTTTTATATAACCAATATGGACTAGTGGCATGAGCTCTGAATAGTTGAGCTCTACATGTTTTGAATTTGACACCGCACCACATTCTTTATTCCTACACCTCAGATAATCTTTTTGTTGTTTGCTCTTTCTATCCATCTCTCTCAGATTTGGGACATTCGTTCTCTTGAGTGTGTCCATGTCCTCCAGACCTCTGGGGGCAGTGTTTACTCCATCGCCGTCACCAATCACCACATAGTTTGCGGCACATACGAGAACCTCATCCACGTGAGTCAATGTCTCCGTGTTAAATGCTACAGCTCATGTCTACTTCTTCCATGTGCTCTTTTGCATTTTATGTTTATTGGCCACTGCTTTTTTTTTCTGTCCTTCCCAGGTTTGGGATATTGAGTCTAAAGAGCAGGTGCGCACACTAACGGGACATGTAGGGACGGTCTACGCACTGGCTGTCATTTCCACTCCAGACCAGACCAAAGTGTTCAGTGCATCCTATGATCGCTCGCTCAGGGTAAATGTCAAGACTCATTCGTACACCCGTTGTGCTACTAGTCCAGTGTTCTGTCAGTCATTTTAAGTGAAACTGGCCTTTTTCGATGTGTATGGTTTGTGCTAACTGTCCAGGTGTGGAGTATGGACAACATGATCTGCACTCAGACTCTGCTGCGCCATCAAGGCAGCGTCACTGCACTGGCTGTCTCTCGAGGACGCCTGTTCTCCGGAGCTGTGGACAGCACTGTAAAGGTCTGTCTTGTCTGGGTTACTCCATCACTTTTATTCCTGACCTTCATTCCCGCCTTTAGCACTCGCTCCTGTTTTTTACACTTTTTTTTTTAACACATGCTCTTTTGCTTGATAAACGTTAATGAAGCGAACTAATTATTATTTATAATTCATTATTTCCTCAGTATCCACAGTGTGGTAATCGTAATATGCCTAAAAGGCTAAAGGCAACTGGTGTGTAACTCTATCTTATGTTTTATTCCAATTTTTTATGTGCCCTATTGAAAGATTCAGTATTAAGCAACTAATCATCCTTGTACAGTGAGTGTAGGACCATCTTATATGAGAATGTCATTTGGAAGACCTGTTTTGGTACAGTGAACATTAAGATACGAGTGAGGGAAGATTGTATATTTTCTCAGCGGATAAGGCATTGGACTACTAAAACGAAGATTTAAAACGTTTTAAAAAGATTTAAAACTGTTGGGCTCTTGAGCAAGGCCTTATATGTGTAATGAGAGTTGCTCTGGCTAAGGGTGTTTGCCCAACGTAAATGTAGTGGTGCAACAGACAAACATTTGGCCTATTACTCTAGGAGTTAAAATCCTGACGATGCTGCAGCCATTTGTGGCCATAAACCAAGGGGGAAAAATTTACCATGCTGTGTGTGGTAGGGATCAGTCACAGTGGCACTAGTCAATCATAGGCTTATATGAGCTCATCTATGTGGAAGAGGTGTTATGCGGCTCTGTGATGCAGCAGTTTGAAAACGCACTTGACTGGCTTTAGGTGTCTTGGAGGAAACAGATGTTTTTTTTTTTTTCTTTACTTTTCGTAGCTGTTGGCTGTAATTTGAAAGGGAGCAGCTGGCTGGTCGGAAGCAAATTATCAAATTAGCAAGAAAACAGACGAAAAAAATTATACCACTTAGAAAAAAATATTAGTACAAAACTACTTTCTACCGTCTTTTCCTTTTAAAAAAAAAAAAATTTGATTAACGCAATTTCTAACCCTCCTCTCTTTCTTTTTCTTTCTTCAGGTGTGGACCTGCTAAATAAGAAACAGCTTCTAAAATCACACAATGGACCTTTAGTTACTTCCAGCAGTGTGTAAAAACTGTGAGAATGTGGTGAAGTTGCATCACTTTTAAAGACACCAGCCTGAGCAGGAGTGACTTTTTCTCCCCCCTGTATTGATTAGTTTCTTCTGACGTGGACACGGTTGATGTTGGCTCACACAGCCTTGGACCTGGACAGCGACTACGCCTTAAACCACTCCAAATGACCAGCGCGCTCGAGTCAGTAGTAACGAGACTGAACATACGATTCTGTATACAGACATTCCACTCGATTATAACGATGGCTTTCCTGAACAGCAAGCCGCGATGCGATAAATCACGTCTGAGATGCCTTCTCTACCGGGACTTAGCAATGACATCATCTGAAATGACCGCCTTACCTTTTCTCCACTAACATTATTGTACGACTGTTCACGAGGCATCCTGCACAGGTCTGGGATACAGACATTCCACTCGATTATAACGATGGCTTTCCTGAACAGCAAGCCGCGATGCGATAAATCACGTCTGAGATGCCTTCTCTACCGGGACTTAGCAATGACATCATCTGAAATGACCGCCTTACCTTTTCTCCACTAACATTATTGTACGACTGTTCACGAGGCATCCTGCACAGGTCTGGGAAACAGAGCTTCACTAGTAATTCAATTACTTTGAGATTGAATTAAGTTACTCATGCACACAAGTTTAGTCCTGATTTGGAGCTCATCATCATTAACCAGGTGTTCACACCGATAGTCATGTGATACAACAAAGTCTTGTGCTGTCGTGATGCAGGGTTTGTGTTCAACACGTGAGAGAATGTGTAAACAGACATGATACTGTATGTTCCAGCATGTGGTAAACAATGGGCTATACATCTCAGCATGTGGGGACAGTGTGATGTAACGAGCGACAATGATGAGGACGAGCAAGAGGACAGCGATGGACAGTGAAGGACATTGAGATCTGCGTGAAATAGGAAGTAAATAGGCGCAGGTATAACAGCTCATGCTTCATTTTAGCAACGTCACACGATCAAGCTACAAACAGCTAATCAGTATTCACTGTTAAAATGGCAATTTCCAAACCAAGCCAAGTGATTTCGAAGCTAGGTGTGTGGGGGAAAAAAAATGTTTGTATGATGCTACATGACCGGGTTTTTCATACGAGCAGCTTTACGACTAACATTCATTATTGCCAAGTGAGATCTTTTTTAATTTCTTTCATTTTTACTGTATATACCTACTCAACAGCACACCATGTCAGTGAAAAGAATCTCAAATCTTCAGTGCATCATTGTTTACTTTCTAGTACTTTTAGAATGAAGCAGACAAGGGATCGAGTGAATATCACTCTAAACTTCTTTCTTTTTGAAAGAGTGGCTGAAGCTGTTTAGACATGTAAACAGTAGCAATAACACACATCATCTAGGACTTTTCTGAATCACTCTGCCTCCTCTAAGAGCCCTGGATTCTTTCCTGTGGGTAAACTTGCTTATTAGTTAGCTACAAATTCTACTGTACAGCTAGCAAAGAGGCGAGAAAGTGAACCGATTAACGCGCGTCTGCTTGTGTTGCTAGTGCACACTCGTGATGTAAAAGCTAGTCAGGGGAGGGACATCAGCAAGAGTCTGAAACAGTATTGAAACACTGATTTTTTTTATTTTTAACCCAAATTATGACTGTATTACAGCTGATGTTTAAGCAGTGCTTTGAGCAGCTCCAGCTCGAGGCTGTGTATGTGTGTGTGTATAATACAGGAGACACACCTCGATGGTTCCAACTGCCTGGGTGTCTCACCAAGACCTGCACGGGTGTTTTATTATTTTTTTTCTTTTTAAGTCACACACACACACCCATAACATATAGTGTTAATCATTGTTTATTCCACTTAGTTGTGTTATTGTACCTACTGCTCTCAGCCAATCAGAACGCACTGATTCGTCAAGTGCCGAAAATTCACTTCCATTGTCACTGATAATTGCCTACATTTTTATCACGGTTCATGACATTATCACAATATTGAATAAATCGTTCTGAAGAATGTCTTATCTGTCTGTTAATTTACCATGCTGTGTGTGTGTGGCAGGGATCAGTCACAGCGGCACCAGTCAATGAAAGGCTTATGTGAGCTCATCCATGTGGAAGAGGTGTTATGCGGTTTTGTGACGAAGCAGTTTGAAAACGCACGCTTGACTGGCTTTAGGTGTCTTGGAGGAACAGATGTTTTCTCTTTCACTTTTTGTAGTTGTTGGCTGTAATTTAATAGAGAATCACAATATACTTAGTAATTTAATAATTATTGATAAACCTACCTTTACCATGCCGAAGTGTGTGGAAAGTGCCTTAGACTGTAATAAACAAGACTGAGTGTCAAGGGATGACTACAAATAAAGCAGAAACTCTCTCTCTGTATGAGATCAATTTCAAACTCACATGAGCTGTCCTGATGCTACTCAGAAGTGTAGATGATGATGTCATGGTATATTGTTTAACCGGCCAAGAACAGTAGATTTCACACAGCCACAGACAGTCGTGTCAGGTGATTTTTACAGAGTGAGCTGGTTGAATATAAAACCAGAAATCAAACACAGTGTCAGGTGTAATGGAATCAAATGAGGTGGGGTGTCCCTGCCCCCCTCAAAATACCATTAGAGGAGAAACTAAAATTAGACAGAAGAGATTTGGGGGGGGGGGGGATTTCTGTTCCATATTGTGATTCTTTTGTGGGGCAATTCATGTATTGCCACACAGTAAAAATTGTTTTAAAGTTAAAAATTTATGTTTGCATTCGAGGCGGTGACATGTTATTCCTCTATCATCCTACAGGTGGTGCTATATTCACTCGTTGACAGAAGAAAATTATTTGAATTTGTTTAGAATTGTAACAAAAATCTTATATGTCTTCTTCTTCATCATATCATCCAGGATGCTCACTGTGCTCTTGTTCTCGGTGGACAATCTAAAGCAAATACGCTTGATTATATCAGAAAGTCTCAACTACAACACATTACCACGGTAGTGAACGTGTGACCTTCTCATGCTGAATCTCACACACACTGGCATAACCCTAGCCTACCAATGTGGTGGACTAAAAAAATAGATCTTACTTTCTTCATTCATTCATCTTCTTTACCACATATCCAGTAAAGGAGACTTTGAGCACAAGGTGCGCGGTAAAACACCCTGGCTGTTATTTGTCTGTTAATTTAAGTGCCAATCTGTGACAGGACTCGCAAACAGGCAATTTGAGAACGCCAATTTCCAGAAAGAACATGCAAACTCCACGCACACAGACCTAAGGCAGGAATTGAACCCTCGACCTTGGAGGTGCGGGGCAACAGTGCTAAAAAGCACTACGCCACCGTACCGCTAAGCTTGGGAACAGTTTCATTTATTTGTTGTGTAAATTGACTTTTGACGAGGCAGCACAAACTGGCAGAACATCTGCAGGTCACGAGTCTTAACGCTTGTCTGTGGGCTGCATTTGGACAGTTTGGACACTCTTGCTTTAAGGACCTGGGTTCGATCCTGCATTGGAACATATGGACACTGAAAGAAACCGCAGATTGTTGGAAGACAAATTATGAACGTTTTAGCCAATTTAGAAATCCTGGCTTGTCGCTGACCCAGAAAGGATGAAAAAGAAAACATATGCTCACCTAGACTTACATCTGAATTGGTTTCTTTTGGTTTCTCCGGTTTGCTTGCCAGTACAACATGCTATTAGGTCAACTGGGTATACTAAATTGCACATATGTTTATGTGTTTATGTGTGTACATGATGCCAGTCACAGGATGGGCTCTGGGTCTACTATGACCCTGAGCAGGATAAAACAATTAATAAAAGGGAATATGCAATCTTTTATCCATCTTGTTTTTTCTATATTCACGTAGTAGTTTTTTTTTTTTTTTTTTTAACTAAGTTAAAAAAAAAAAGATCAATAAACAAGCATAGAATGAATATTTGTGTTGAACATTTATTTAGAGCAGGTGGTTTTTTGGTGCATCACTGCAAGCACACCACGTTTCCCAATGGCGATATGAATACAGCTCAATACGAACCAACAGCAGGAACATGAACACAATATACAGCCTGCACTCGCTCACAAATCTCACGCACACACGCACACACACTAACACACGTGCATACACACAGACACACGAGTGAGCCGTGCAGGGCATCTCACGTTATCTTCTTTTTAAATAAACATCTCTGCCGAACAGTGAAAATAAAACATTTCGAACCGATATATATAATATTTTGCACATTATTATTAATCTTTTTTTTTTTAGAATCTGAAAGATGATTTAAAGGCAATAAAAATAAAAAACATGGGCATTTTAAAATGTTAAAGAATTAAGCGATGGTGTTCGCTATGTACAAAGCTGAAAAACAAAAAAACAAACAAACAGAAAAACAAAAAAAAAAAACACGTCTCTGTACAATATTTCTACACGATCACACTTAAAAAAAAAAAAAAAAAAAAAGAACAAAATTTTGGACAAGGCACATACATTACAAAAGTAACGCTACGCGTTTTAGACGTGTGCCGATATTCTGTTCTCAAATCACGATAATCGGAGTTACGCAATATTATTGTGAGGTTTTATTTATTACTGTTGCGTTTCCTTAAAATAAGGGACTTTGTGAGACACCTGTCCTTTAAACCAGGACGCTGGCATCGCTTAACCAGCTTAACCAAGGTGTCTTCATGATGGTTACGTGTCTGACAATTACCACCTAGTTGAATATCGTGATTATGTAACTGACCACTGGCACACGTCTGTACAACGTAATTCATTCAACTACAATACAATTCATTTAAATTCCTATTTATATATATATAAAAAAAAAAAAAAAACGAACAGACTAAAAAAAAAAAACACCTAAAAGCCCTCGTTATGGTGCACACACATTATTATAATAACGTTTTTCTGGAAAACATCTATAATAATATAACAATGTGTACTACTTAATAATAGAATATTTAAGTTAGAATGAAACGTTTAGTAGATAATCTTCTTGAGCTTGAGGATTGGTTATTATACTGTATGTGATTGGTGTGTGTGCGCTTGTGTGTGTGTGTGAGGTCACCAGTCGTGTTAAGGCACACGAATCAATGAGACACTATAGGATGTGGTGGCGGTAGACGGGCAGATGTGCCACTGTGCCAATCGTTGAAGTTACTAGAAAGTCTGCCTTTTTAGGTTTTTAGTTTTTTTACTTTGTAGCAGTCGGTCCAGCGTGTTAGCCGTATTGCAATATGTCGGTCAAGTTTAACACTGGGAATGAAGTTAGCTCTGGAGGTCATTTGTTTAGCATCCCTGTGCGTGTGTGTGCGCGTGTGTGTGTATCAGGATCGATGAAGAGCACTGATCATGTAGGTTTTAATTAGACCTAATTAGCCCTGACAAAAGCCATGACAGTGCAAGGATGTGTCTTGAAACAAGGAACGAAAAGTTGATCTAACACTGGCATTCGGGACACAGCCTCGGGGCATCCGTTCTGCTGTAGGTGAGGTCGAAGGTCACGGCAAAACAAAAAGGACGCAACACAAAGCAAAATGTTAACCGATCCCCGAAAGCCAGCACACGTCCAACACGAAGGTTTTTTTTCCTTAAAAAAAAAAAAAAAAAAAAGAAGAGCAAACTGTGTCATTAGAGGTTCTGAACATAACACTGCATTTACCATGGAATAGAAAGAAAATAAAATATTTATATATATTTATATATTTCTTTATATATAATTATATTTATATATATTACTGTACTGA
Organism: Dinotopterus cunningtoni; assembly: GCA_028565755.1. Taxonomy (NCBI): domain Eukaryota; kingdom Metazoa; phylum Chordata; class Actinopteri; order Siluriformes; family Clariidae; genus Dinotopterus; species Dinotopterus cunningtoni. Next base: position 6,989,090 of record JAOTRS010000025.1, read on the forward strand.
TTGATGCAGGTCTCTCGCTGTGAGATTTTGTTCTTTAGAGATTAAAAACATTTCTCATGCTTACACAATGTACACATACTATAGTTACTTTTTTTTCCCATATACACTGGGCGAGGGAGACGCACGACAGGCAGAAAATCGACGTCCCCTCGCTGACAGGATAAAAGGTTTGGCCTCCGTTTAAAGGCTGTGCACCAGAGGCAGATAGAAAGAAAGAGAGATTATTGGAATGAGAAACGAGTACGAAAGAAAGAGAGGATAGTTTCGGGTGATTCATGTTAGGGAGGTTGTTCGTTTGTGCCCTTGTTGCTTCTCTGGGATTGTGCTCTTCACTCCAGCATGGCGTCCAGCTGATCGGCGAGGTCGTCGAACATGCTGCCGATGTCGTCCAGGATGCTCACTGTGCTCTTGTTCTCGGCGGATAAGCTAAAACAGACACACGTTCGATAATATCAGAAGGTCATACTACAACACATAATATTTACCTACTGGGGTAAAGACGTGACCTTCTCATGCTGCATCTCGCATAACCCTAGCCTGGACTAAAAAAATAGATCCTACTTAATTAACCAACAACAATATGTAAGGGATAAAACACTTACAGTGCAGTAAAAAAAAGTATCCAAATTTTTAAATATTTTCTTGCATATATGTACTGTAGTAACACTTAAATGATTGAGATCAAACTAATTCTAATATTACACAGTTTTAAAATGATGATTTTATTCACTAAGGGGGAAAAAGAACTGTCCAAACCTACTTGACCCTATGTGGAAAAGTAATTTCCCCCCCAATAAATAAACAATAAACTGTGATTAGCCACATTTTTTAGAAAGCTGAGATAAATTTCCCTTAAGCCTGATTACTTCCAGGCCTGTTGAATCAAGAAATGACTTAAATAGAACCTTTCAGAGAAAGTCAAGCACGCTAAAAGGTCTCAAATCATGCCGTGATCTAAATGTAACACAACATTTCATGAAAAGAACATCAAACGTGGTGATGGTAATGTGATGGTTTGGTCAGGACCTGGACAACTTGCCATAATTGATGGAATCAGGAATTCTGCCCTCAACCAGAAAATCCTGAAGGAGAATGTCCGGCCATCAGTTTGTGACCTCAACCTTAAGCACACTTGGGTTATGGAGCAGGACAATGATTCCGAAACACACCGGCAAGTCCGCTTCTGAATGGCTCAATAAAACCCAAAATGAAGGTTTTGGGTGAGTCTAGTCAAAGTCCAGACTTAAGTCTAGATGGGATCCTTAAACAGGCCATTCATGCTTAAAAACGCTGCACTGTGGCTGAATTAAAAGTATTTTGTATAGATGAGTCAGCCGAAATTCCTACACAGTGACTCGTTGCCAGTTATCGCAAACGCTTGATTGCACCCAGCTGTTGCCACCCAATGCTGGCACAACCAGTTACCAGGTTTAGAGGGCAATTACTTTTTCACATAGGGCCAGACAGGTTTGAATTGATGATCTTAATCAGTTAAGTGTGACAAAAAAAATATCAGGATGGTGCAAATATTTTTTCACGGCACTTTAGGTGTGTATTGTTATAGGAAATAAACGACCTCTATGCCCTCTTACAGTAGCTGGCACTACATGAACTCGTTCACCATATCATTGGCTGATCTCATGCTCAAATGGGAGTCAAGAGAGCAGAACTAGGAGATCTCTCAGGGTGGGCGGGATCTCCAACTCTCTCCCCAGTATTCAGAGCTGCACCAGCCAATGGCGTTTATCTTTGAGCTTGTGAATGTAGAATAGGGCAGATAGTGGATTCCTCTGCGATGTTAGCATGAACAGTACAGCACAACAGCTGACATCATGCATCTCAGATGAAGCATCTGTTTGCTCCACACTCCCTGCTTGGTACAGTACAGTTCCAGTATGCTATAGAAGATATTTAGAAACTTTTCAGACCCTTTCCGGTTTCCCACACTTTATGTTTCACACACAATACAGAGTTTGATGGATGATTGTGTTAATGCATCTTACTCTTTATTCCTGTCCTCTTTGATTTTCTCCTCCACAGCCTGCAGCGCTGCAGCCAGCGATGCACTCGTCTCCTCTATCTTCTGATGCACCGCATCCACATTCGTCACCCCAGTGACCTCTAACGTCTGCGGTGCCCCGCCCCCGGCGTCCATAGACACCCCTCCGATGGAGGAGCGAGGTGGTTTAATGGGTGGAGTGATGGGAGTCTGTGGAGTCTGTGGACTTTGAGCTGGTGATGTTGGCGTCTTTGCTGCGTTAGGGGGTGTGACAGGGGGTGTGGCGGTTGTTATGGTGACCGTCTGATTGCCAGCTGACACTAGTGAGGTCACGGCAACTTTCTGAATGATATTTTTATTAGGTTTGGGAGCTGTGGGTGGAGGAGTGGGTTTCGGAGATACCGGAGGAGGAACTTTCTTCCCTTCAACTGTAGCAAACATACAGAGACATTAATTTTATGCAACAGTTTAATTGAAACGAGGAATACACAAAGTTTCTCTTACCCCATATACAGCCATATCAAGACTAGATTTGTAATTCCTAACGCACTGGAATCCTCAATCACAGTCATGAACTGGCTGATCAGATAGATTTGGGGTAAAAGGAACATTGTGTGAATTTTACTTTTGGTTAAACTGTTCCGACAAAAAAAGCATTTAGCTACTAGATTTACTGTAGGAGTAGAATGGATGAAAACATGGATGTGCTGAATTACAACATCAACAATAATGAGGAACACTTAGCAAAATGAGGTTCTTATAATGAAACAAATGACCTATTGCATTCAATCTAAGACACGAATTACATAATACTGTGAAAATGTGGAAACAATGCAGAGGAAGCAGAATGGCTTAGAAAAAGAACGAACAATGAAATCTGACTGGGGGTATTTGGCCACTGGAGCTCCAAACATACGCACATTTAATTTTTGGAAACGTAATATGTATAAAGTTCATTACTGTAGCAGAAATTAAAGTGTATCTTTTAACTGGTCATTGGAGGAGAATACTTGACCACATGCATTTCTACAGGTGTACTCTACTACATCTAATCCCACTGCTAGAGCCAAGAACTGTTTTTGATAAAATAAAGAAAATGACTTTGCCAGGTTCTCTTTTTACAGACATACCAATAACATCACAGGCCAACTGATCTATACAAATGTATCCACCCATAATTTATGGGTTGGCGTAACTGTAATCATGACACTTCGCAAGCTGTGGCAGCACCAACAACATATCTGATGATTAACCCATCTTAAAGATGTTATATTTACAAAAAAAAAAACCATGATAACATAACTGTCATCCCTCCCACTGTACTGGAGAGTTCGTGTACTGGGGCTTGTGTACTGCAGTAAAACTCATGGATACACTGTAAGGGCCAAAGTATGTGGAACCATGATCTTTACACCCATATGTGGTGTTTGGCCTTCCCCAAAATGTTGTTCTGTACCACTAACATTACAGAATATATTGTATGTCACCAGGTATTTATTGCTGAACAGATATGTGGGGTCAGTCAGAGTACCAGTCCAAAGACACCTCCCGTCCCCCAAGTAATTGGATAAAAAAAAAATTACCCTGTCAGCATTAAGGTTCCCATGACAGTCCCCTGAAATCAAACCTGGGCTTGGGCCTGGTATCTGTAGGCAAGCACCTGGTTTCCAGACTGTGCATGAAACCTGATCAGACATACCTCAATATGGTAAAATGGAGTCAAATTGTGGTCTTAGGTACAGGTGCAATACCTAAATGTAAGCATGCACAGAATGGCAAACTGCGATCGGAAGCATGGCATGTCAGTTTACTTGCAGGGAAAGAGCCTGAATTATTGTGTAGAATGGTGAGGTATGGACTATATATTTGTCCAATGCGTTGACCTTGCGTCCAGACTTTTCATGCGGCAGGGTGATATAGCTTACAGCAGTTTATGGTCAACTGCTGGATGTCCATGTGGTGCTCCAAAAACAATGTGGGCTTTATAGATGATTAGAGTAGACTTGAAGTTAAGGCTGACCCATTTGGAAAGGTGCTGCTCTCAGTTATGGGAGCAGAGCTCATAGACTCTGAACAAGCCTAGTTAAACAGTGACAAGCCAAACAGGGCAAACTGGCTGTCTGCTAGCTACCTTGAGTCATCACTCAGGGTCCACCGTACTGTACCGCACTATATCTACATGTATGTCTGCCATCAGCTATGACTGGAACATCATCTGATCCCACAGATCTTGATTATATGACTAAATCCCTAAAGCAGCTCCAGATAATGTAGCTTCTCAAAAGACAAATAATTGGAGAGAAACAAAAAACTAGCACCAAAAGGATCACACACAACAACAATATAAGGATATCGGAATAGACTGTACGAATTTAATAAATAAATAAACTTGTCCTAGATACCATACCCACATGTTTTCTTTTCCAAATAGATAATTCCACAAATAATTTAACATTATCTAAAACATTTTCATTATTCTCTTAGCACTGGCTATATACAAAAATCTTAAACTAGCAGATATCAAACCGCTGATTAAAAAAACTGACCTTGATACTAAATATACTAAATACCAATACTAAAACCTCTTCTTTATCTCAAAGATCTTGAAAAGGTTGTAGCATAGCAGCTATACTCATACCTTTAAATAACATTCATGAAATCTATCTGTCAGGATTCAGGCCTCATCAAAGCACAGAGAAAATGCTGGTTGAAGTGGTAAATGACCCATCTGATCAGGGGTTCATCTACCTGCTTGTGTTACTTGACCATAGTGCAGGTTTGGACACCACTGATCATACTATTCCCCTCGATAGGTTATCTTTTAGAAGGAGTTAATGGAAAAGCCCTATCCTGGCTTAGTACCTATTCGACTAATCATTATTGGTTTATAGAAGTAAATAATGACTTACCCATGCATACTAAGGTGCAATATGGTGTTCCACAAGGTTATCTATTAAGCTCACTGTTTTTATCTATCTGGGTAATATCATTTATAAAAAGGTTTAAGTTTCCAATGTTATGCTAAAGACACAGTTTTATATTTCAGACACCACCTTTTGAATTTGTAAAGATCCCTGTATGCCTAACTTCTTTCTACATATTTCTGGCACAATTACTGGTACTAGGAACACATGTAGCTAGAAGTAAGCTTCCTGTTTACATAGTAACTCTGGATAGCCTTTCTGTTTCATTATGTGAGTGAGTAAAAGTCACCTTGTTGTGATTATTTATTCCAGCCCTTCATTTGAAACTCATGTGGATAATATTACTAGGATAGCGTTCTTTCATCTCAGAAATATTGATAAGAAATATTATGTCAAAACATGATTTAAAAAGACTTCTTTTATCTCTAGGACGGAATTTTTGTAATACCCTGCCAAAACCATGTTTTACTTGGCGCATAAACAAGCTCCAGTTAGTCCAGAATGCAGCAGCCAGAGTACTTTTTAGAATGAGGCCGCTAAATCTGGCACAGCTGGCAGGAGATGAACACCTAAGGACCTCGGGCTTGCGCCGCTCTTTCTCTCGGGGTTTGCAAGCCAGGAGAAATAGTGTGGAAGTCAGCAGAGAGAGTTGCATGTGAAAGGGGCCATGCCATGTGCCCCATGGACTTTATAGGCATGAGGAATGTACATCACTGTTTACCCACCTGCCGAGGGACAGCCGCTGGAGGACTGTGCTTGCTGCCCCGGCACTTTGCTTTTAGCTTTGTTTAAGGCCAGCCATTGCGACTCAGCCCCTGAAAAGAAAAAAGGCTGCTGCCTCGACCCTAAGGGCCCCTGTCCGCAGTCGGGATTGCTGGCACAATCGCCAGAGAACAACAGACACACTGGCTTTGTCACGTTTAACTTCCACCTGCAGCTACACCAAAAATAGGACTGTATGGGACCGGCTGGCCAATACAAATGTGCCCCTAAGGAGCTTGTGAGAGCTGCTGTCTACACAAGCCCATTTTGCCACTCTGCTCCTGCCACTGCTCGCCAGCCGTGTGCATGCATGTTGTTTTCGATACGCAAATGCACAACCTAACTCTTTTCTTCCCTTTCTCCCTCCTTAAATTCCACTCCTTTCCTTCATTTTCCTAATTAAACTACTCTTTTCCCATAAGAACTCGCCTCATGTCTGTATGTCTGTGGTGCATCCCGAGTCAAAGATCTTACACCATGGATTGATAATAACAAACACTTTGATCAAATACAAATCTTGTTGATCTGGTATTAGAGCACCTGGGATAAAATTGGGAGGTTTAGGAGCATCAGAAGCAGCAAACAGCTTCTAAAACAAATGAAGGGGTTTGGACAAGCCATGATAAAAAGTACTTTGGGGTGGCCTTGAATCTGTTATGGCATTCTATTCAAAGTCTTGGGAGAGAGAGATAAAACACTGCACTTTCTGCTGAGCAAGTATAGGGGACTATGGACTTCAGTGGTAGGAGCACTCTGAGGAATTCCTTAACTCACTGGACATACATTTCCTTTAGGAGCCAGTTTTCAAAGCATGTTTTGCAATCCATCACTAAAGAGTCAAGACTGAAACGGTATTAGTTCAGAATTCACATATTCCCTGAATCAATACTCTGATGCTTTTATGTTGTAAATGTGTGTTATGCTGATTAAGGCACTAGCCTTAAAGCCTACCACTATTATGCCATTTTGCATACCTGATACAAACGAGTTGCATGTTGTGTTATTGAGGTGTAACTTGCTGGCAAGATTGCCGTGTTATCAGGGTAAATCTGGGTAATAATTTCAATATATGTATGACTAATACATATGTTTACACTAAATTTAGAAAAAAAAAGAAAAAAAAACTAGGGTGGAAAACTTGGCATGCTTCACGCAAGAAGAACAAAGATGGGGAAAAAAGCAAACCAAAACTTCTGATCCGACACAAAATAAAAAAAGGCTTGGAGCTGTTTTTTTCAAGAGGAATACTCACATAATTGGGTAAAGACAGGGCAAGAGAAAGGGCCACACTGTGTAGTACCTGGGCTGCCAGGAGCTCCAGGAAAGGTGCCTTTTTTGGTCACTGCAGCTGGAGTTTCCTGTCTCTTCACGTTATGGAGGACGGGTTTAGGAGACACTGGAGGTTTAGCCGTTTTACCAGGTGCAGTTTGTCCATCTAGGTCTGATTTCTCTCGTCGAGGTGTGCTCTCCACCAGCTTCTCGACCGATCTTGGCTGTTCAGAGACAGTAACATCAGAAACTGGGCGTCTCTTAATAGTGCCGGTTCCATTCTGATAAACTGTTTCATCTTCAGACTCCTTCTCTCTGATCTTGGGCCTCCTTTTTACAGTGTTCGACTCTGTGAGGTAAAATCTGGCTTCATCCTGAGGTGGCTTGGAGCTCCAGGTCCTCTTTTTAGAGCCATCAGTGTTTGAAGAATCTTCCCGTGGTGGATTGTGGACGGCACCTGTGCTTTCATCACTTTGCTTCGGCTTTGTTTTAACAGTCGAGTTTTTGTCCTCAGCAAAAGGTGGGTTTTCAGTCGGTGGTTTTGCCGAGACGTCATTCTGTGCTGTAGTTTGGACCGGTAGGGGCTCGGGTTTTTCTGATTTTTTCTTAGCCGCTGCTACAAGGTCAGTCACTGGGCCACTGATGGTCCTGCGGCGATTCACAACTTCTCCACCTAAACCAATCGCATCATATTGCTTACCTCCTGAGTGAGACACCTGAGAAGAAAGTAATTGAGAATATCAACTACCTAAAGGAACATGATAACCAACAAACTATATCACACATAAATAAGATTATGGCATAGCTATTCATAAAGTTTTTTTGCGTTTTATAGAATTTTGCCAATATAACATAGATATATGTTATATTTTGTTAGACAAATGCACTGGTTTAATGTTTGAAATGATGAAAATTAGGCAGTAGATTGATCCTGTTGTAGACCTGATGAATGTAAAGGACACTATAAAGGGTGCAGAAAGGTAGGAAGTAGGGAAAAGGGGAAACTGAAATTAGCAACAGACCTGTAGAAAATGTGCTGTAGATCTTTGCATGGCAAGTCCTTTTGCTCCTCCTCCGATGGACGACATCTCTAACATGGCGGCGATGCTCCTGACGCTGCCCACACTGCCTGTCTCCACAGCAGCACCGCCCATCTCAACAGTGACTCCTGTTTCCACAGCGCTGGCTCGTCTCTGTGGGTTATAGTTGATGTCCAGAAGGTTTCCAGTACCCGTGTCTTTGGGCATGTCATTTAGGTTGGTGCTGGAGCTTGAAATGGCTGAGCTAGAGCGTTTTGGCGGTGGAGGAGGAGGGCCTTTCTTCTTCTGCCTCAGAGCAAAAGATTGGCTGCCCCGGTTAACATTTTTCTCATTTTTGACGTTTTTGTCATTATTTTTATCGCTCTGATTGCGTACAGAGTTGCTTCGGCTGACGCGGCGCTGCACAGTAGTGTTTGCATTTGCCATGTCAGCCTCATTACGCTCCTGCTCACCATCATAGCGATTCAGGCTGTGAGCACGCTTTTTCATTTCTTGTTCTTGTTTACCAGATTCGTTGCTGTCTGGAGGCAGGAGAATTTGAGGCACGGGTGATGCAGAATGTGATGTCATATCTGTTTGCACTTCCTCCTTCCTTCCTGCTTCCTGATATGCCCTGTGTGTGGGAGACGAAGGGGGTTTGTCCTTCATTTGAACTCCGTTTTTTGGTGATGAAGGTGGTTTTGTTTTGGTTGGAGTCTGTGGTGGTGTATACGGTGGACCTTGAGAGTGAGACTGGCGAGATTTTGCATGCGCAGATGAACCACTTCCCCTCTGTCCACCCCCACTGTTCTGGCGAACCGTACGTGCCTCCTTTTCAGATCCATCATGAATCTCGGTGTTTGGCTCGTTCTCCTGGAAGGCGCTGGGCTTGGGCGAAGTGCACTCGGGGGGAGGGCATTCGATGGCTGTCGACTCCTGAGTTTTTTTACGAGACATATTCCGCTTTTCGGAGCCTTTCTGGATTTCAGCTAGCTTCTTTACAGCAAGCATGAGCTTCTTCTGATGCCCTAGATAAATTAAACGATAAAAACTGGCAAAATTACAAAATTGCTTTGCTGTTTTTAATGTATGTGGATGGTGGTTAAAAAATGAGGTAGATACCGAGTTTGGTTATGCCAATTTCCTGCAGATCCTCCCACGTGATGTCTGTGATGAACTCGATGTTTTCGTAGCCATTTTGGACCAAAATCTGGTGATACTGACTCAGTCCAATCATGTTTAACCACTCACAGAGATTTGCCTAAGAATTAGTCAACACACATTTCGTTAGTCCTCCTAAAGTGTTCCCTATTGCTTTTATGTAGTAAAATGTTCTTCCTTCTGTTCTTGCTTTAAGGCAATGCTGAAAAAGACCTAAAAACGCCTAAATACTGTCTAATGCTTTTGGTCTAAATACTGTATATCTTGTCTGATAATCAGAAGTAGCACTCACAGGTTTTTGGTCGAGTGTCCACTCTGTGACACTGAGCTTATTGATCTCTGAGAGCATTTTCTTGCGGTGACCCGGTTTAGTCACACCAATCGCTGTCAAGTCCTGAGAACAAAACCATAAATCATCCACACACACGCACACATGCAGGAGTTTACTACAGTTAGGTCTCCAACACTCTGAGTGCACTGCCGAGTCAATAGAAATGACATGCCAGTATGACATTTTCATATACAATTCAATTCAAATTTATTCTTATAGCTGTTTTAATACTTCAGAAAAGTCAAAGCCTCAAAGAGATGTTCTATCAGTCAGGAACCACATTCAAAAGGTCTTCCACAATATGTAAATTATCATCTGCATTATATGTATCTTGTAACACCTCTTGTAAATATCAGTAAAAAGGGTTAAGAAAAAAATCCACCTTCAACTTTGGAAAAAGTGAGAAAAGTCCAACTTTTAATTGGAATATATTTTTTCAGCGAAGAACAAATAAAGAAATAATTATTTTCAAGAAAATCGAAGTTACTATTACTGGTGCCTCCGGGACCTATACAGTGAACACAATGTAACTGAAGCATGTTCCCCATATATAATATATATTTTTGAGTTGATTTGAGTGTATAGGAAGCTTCAAGATGTTATCCATGTATTCCAGATTAACTAGGATGCAATGGGTAAGGAGGAATCAAAAAGTTTCGAGACTAGTTTTGTAACACGCCAACAGATGGCTGCACAAGGCTGCATGCACAGTCACGGGGAGCCACGGGGACCCGTCCTTCATGTCAAGGATAGGTGATGAAATTTGGGTGTATGGGCACGACCCTGAGACAAAGCAACAATCTTCACAGTAAAAGAGCCTATCATCTCCATGACCAAGCTGAGGCAAGTCTGCAGCTAGACTAAGTACGTGTACATTGTCTTTTTTGTGACATTCGTGGCATTGTGCATTGAGACTACTACAGCAAATGTGACCGGATCTGGCACACAGAAGCCAAATTCCTTCAGTTATTCTTCAACATGGGAAAGAAAAGAGAACACAAACCACATGAGGGAAAGGTGTTAATCTTTATACCGTAACTTTGGGAAGGGTTATGTTAAATAGAAGGGTTATATTAAATAGCTATTCGTAAAAGAAAATTTCTAATGTCATGGCCATAATAAAAAAGTAGACTTCAACTGGAACTGTTATGAACTCGCCTGGAAGAGGACCTCTGCCACAAGGAGTATTCTGCCACAAAAAAAAAAAAAAAAAAAACATAGCTATAATGAAAAGAACCTTATCCTGACTGAAAAATATGGAGAAGGTTCTGTGATGTTTTGGAGTTGTTTTTCTTCCAACGTGTTAGGAAACAAGGCATCATGGGCTTCATGAGAAACCAGAACAACCCCACTGAAAACCTAGGACCCTGGATGATCTGGAGAGATTCTATAAAGAGGAATGGTTTCAGAGGCCATTGGAGGTTGGAGGTATTCTCCAACCTTATAAAATGTTATAGGAGAAGTGCTGTTTTATTGGAAAAGGGTGGTTGTACAAGGTATTAAATGCAGGGGTGTTATGAAAATAAGACGTAAAAATAATTATTTCTCGATGAGGAATTTGGTTTTATATTGAAGGTTGGATTTTTTTTTTTCCTAGTCAGAGTGAGATAAAGATACTTTTTTTTCCCGAAACCTTTTTACCAATCATTACAATAGTAGTAGAGGGCACTGCATGCTATAAAACTTTAAAACATTTGTTCTTACACTGTTTATTACACTATGTGATAATATTTCTGTGGTATTAACAATATACTTTAATTCAAGCTTTGTTCTGTTTTATTGCACAGTATACAGTATTGTTGACTACTGGCACATGT
>JAOTRS010000025.1:7032694-7043896 GCA_028565755.1 Dinotopterus cunningtoni
GGGGAGGAATTGGCTACGACTAATATTGGGGAGAAAATTGGAAAAAACCCAAAAAAATATATAAAAAAAAAAAAAACTGCTGAACAAATTACAGTATGATTTCTTTTTCGCATTGTTAGCGTTCTGTCGCTTCATGTTGCGATAAATGGCAACAAAATATAAATGAATGAAAGGTTTTGTCTGTACATTGGTCGCAGAATCACAATAAAACTGGCTGGACAGAATTTAATGAAACTTTTATAGGATTTACAGTAGATATCTGCCAGATGTTTAGCCTGTACCATAAGTGAAATGAAAATGTTGAGTAAAAGCAATGTTTACTTAATCGCTTTATCCGATCTACTTTTTCGATTTCTCGTCTGTGATTCACTCTCCGATTGAAGAACAGGGAGTGTATTTGGCTAAAGGAAGTACAACTTAGAACAAGGCGTAAAACAAGGCGTAAGATAATCAACTTTCCACAAGTAAATAGCTTAGCGTTAGCCTGTACACCTAAGATAGTACAAATTAGCTGGTCCACTTTAACCTCAACATGTCAGGTAAAAAGCACATTACATTAGCATGTACTGAGGTAAAACAAAGTAGCTAATACTGTACAGTATGTACACCACAGACAAACAGCTGCTACAAACCACAGCTAGTACACATTAGCTGTACATGTTAGCGTGTACACATCCGGGAGTACAAATTAGCTGGTAAATATTATTGCATGCACTTCAGTTAGCAGCAATTAGCTTCAACACAATGTCTATAATCTCTGGTATATAAGATAAATATAGGATAAATTACCTAAGACCTTTTAGCCAAGAGGCATTAGCTAGTTAGCTAGTACCTTAGATAAAATAAAACTGATATTTTTTTCTGTGTTAAGTGACACAATGTGTATAAATATGTTAAAATGTAAGCATAATCTAATTACACATCACTACTGACAGAAAATAAATACAAATAATTAAAATATAATAAAACTAAAAGTGTGTGTGTGTATAGGGTGTGTATATTTATGTGCGCGTAATAAAAAAATACTGAGGTGTGAGAGACTACGTTTAGAAATGCATAGCATATGCAGCTGAATCAATACACACACACACACACACACACACACACACACACACACACACACAGTGATGTGATTTACATTAATCTACAGCCAGAGAGCACAACCATACATACAGTGGCTGTTCACCGAGTTCACAGCTGCTTCAAGTCATTTCATCCACATCCCCCCCCATAGTTATATGTGGAAGAAAGTATTAATTGTAGTAATATTATGACTGATTATTAATACTGTGCTCCCATGTCTTATAATGTTTTGCCACTAACAGAACAAATGAAGTGATCTGAACAGGCACTATTCCCTTCTTCAGCGTTGGTGCGTGGAATGTGCTGTAACCATAGAGACGGCCATGAGGGCTGAGGTGAGTACGAGAGTGGAGGGAGCACGCTCAGAGCAGAATACTAAATAAACACACACACACACACACACACACACACAGAATGTGAGCCAGCTTCTCACTTTCGCTTCATCTCTTTCACTTTCTTTTTATCTCTCGCTACCTTGTAAGGAATTCCCTTCTTCTTCTTTTCTTTAGTGGAAAAGCACACACCATGCAAAATTCAATGCCTGCTTTGATCCACAGTTCCCAAAACAGCTGATACGTGTTACTTCAAAGCAAGAGGTGAAATATCAAACCCACACATGGACTCCCACACACACACACACACACACACACACACTGTACACACACACAAAATATGAAATATTCATTATCATTGTCATTATTACTGTCGTTATCATCACCACCGTCACCTGCATCACTATTACAATTACAATTAGCACCACTTCCACATCCTTATCATAAAAAAACTCATAATCATTAGAAATACTACCAGCATCATCACCATAATACTATTATCCCCATTGACAATTACCATCACCATCATAATTACCAGCATCACCATACTACTATTACCATTAGAAATATCATCATCTTACATATTATTATTATTATTATTATTATTATTATTATTATTATTATTATCAGCATTATAATACCATCAACATCATAATAGTACCACCCCCATTAGAAACACCATTACAATTATCCTCCTCATTGTCTTCATAATTATCAAAGTATTATCATCACCTGTAGAAATTCCATCATCATCATCATCATCATCATCATTATAATCAGAATACGATGATCATTGGAAATACCATCATCATCATTATCCAACTATCATCGTTATCATTATCACCATCATCATCATACTACCATCATCATTGAAAATACCACAATAACCCTACTAAAGTCATCCCTACCACCACTACACCCCACAATCACCTCCATCATCATCATAATCAGCAGCCTCACTATTGCTACCTTCAGCATCATCACCAGCATTATCACTACCGAGATGATCACTGTAATGGCCACCATCATCCTATTGTCCTCTTCCATCATTAATTTAATTAACCAACAACAATTTCATTACATTAACATTAGCAACATCATTGATTTTTTTTTTATTACCATTATCCCCACTATCTTCACCAGCATCATCATCTATATGACCACAATCAACATCATCAGGTTGTTAGTGCCAGAATACTGCAATGAGAGAACAGGTGTCTCCTGTGAACACATATTACGAATTCATGAACATGTTCCCAGATTGTTCTCATCTGTCAGGGGATCTTTAATTATGCAGAATCATAGCTCACCCTGTCGGTAAGGGCTTACAATTAAATACTGCTAAAACGGTAATATATGGAGACAGCTTCGTCTCTAAATCTCCCAGCAATAGCTTTAAATAAACGTCCGTTCATTATGATGGATTTGCTATGATCATCTAAATTAGTCATGACCAATCTTTAATCATCTTTTTCGCCTTACTCACAACCTGGCCTGCACTCTTTTTAATAAGCCTCACACTACCATGTACACTCAGATTATTAATTCAGTGGCCGCATCGGGAGATGCAAAGTTCTGGGAGAAGCCGGAAACTGAACCCCTCAGCTGAGGTAAAACTGGTTCAGATGGTTAGGAACAACCCGTGTATCACCAAGGCACAGGCCCGTCATCAACTGGAAGGACACCAGAGGACTTCACCATGGACTGAAAGGTTGTCGTCTAAAAAAGAATGGATATCACAGATACATTTATGCATTTGGCAGACGCTCTTACCCAGAGCAACTTACATTTTTATCTCATTACACATCTGAGGGTTAAGGGCCTTGCTCAAGGGCCCAACAGTGGTAACTTGGTGGTTGTGGGGTTTGAACCCGGGATCTTCCGAACCGTAGTCCAATGCCTTAAACACTGAGCTACCCCTCACCCAATACAGATACTGTAGAGAATTACAAGTTGCAACTTTGCCTTAAACTCAGAATTAGTGTCCATCTCCTTCAGAAGCTAAACGCTGAGAACTGCATGTAATGGTGGTTAGATTGGATTGCGAGTGTTGGTGGGATGATCCTATGATATCCTTGGGGGTTATGCAACTCCCTAATGTAAACTTCCTTAGTGCCTCACTAAGATTATGCACATACAGTGTTTGCCTCTGAGGTTCCCAGATGTTTCTTGAATTGAGGCATCATAAACAGAGTGAGAGTTTTTCTTAAAAGCAACTAGAGCACTGCCTTTAAACACAAGCACTTCCCTTAACAATAGAACAAAAATCACTATTGTTAAATGCAGACTTATTTGTGACAAATGTATACAATATAACTTAAAAGCAAGAAATAAGTAAAAAAAAGAATACTAATAAGACAGACAATATGACTATATGCAGTGTATCTAAAAATTATAATGGGTAAAGGTTTTTTTGTAATTTAATTTAAAAAGTGAAACTCTCATACAGTATATTCTATGTTCATAGAGTGCTGTATCAAAGTATATTCATTTGATGACTGAAAGCCAAACGTCTGGTAGGAGTAGGAAAAGGTGCAATAGGGATGACCTCAACCTTAAGAAGATTGTCAAGCAAACCTGATTCAAGAGCTTAGGAGAGCTATACAGGGAGTGGATTGAGGACGGAGTCAGTGCATCAAGAGCCACCACGCACAGACATCTTCAGGAAAATGGGCTACAGCTATTGCATTCCTAGTATTAAGTCACTTTCCATAATATTTTTTTTTTGAAATGCAATGTAAATGATTAAGATGATGGTAAAATCTAATATAAAAGAGTCTGGTTCTACAAGATTCTTAACCTCACCACAGTTATTTTCAGGACTTCACGCTGTTCTTGTCAGCGAAATATATTATGCTTGTTTGAACATCCCAGTTAAACATTTCAGTCCAAATTTGGTCCCCTTTTGCTATTATAATAACCTTCACTGTTTTAAAAAAAAATCTAAAAGGTTTTGAAGTGTAGCTGTTGGCATTTGTGCTTATTCAGACACAAAGAGCTTTAGAGATGTCATGGCGAGGAAGTCTGAGGTGCAGTCAGAGTCCATGTCTTCATCGAGCTTGCTTTGTGCACTGGCACATCATCATGCTGTAACTAGTTTGGACCTCTTAGAATATTATAATGCTGTGGCATAAAGAGATCCTGTACCCTTGAGTGCTTTTTCAAAGTTTGGGGAAGAACCACAGATTATAACAGTCCGTTTTCTTATATTTTTCCATATAGTGACTGTAGCTGTAATCTTTGTCATTTATTGTGGTTCTTACCATTTAAAATCAGGTCTAACAAAATAACTGCTGGATGGAAGTGATATTTAAGACATCTTTTTCTCATGATGTGCTGGGCATTTGACTGTCATGATGCTGAGGAGTTGAGAGAAATTTCATGCACTTCATTGGGTGTGTGTTTTATTATCGACGCCTTATACTGACAGAGGCGAATTATACTTCATAAAAATTTGAATTGCTGACTGTAGCACTGATGAAAAGTCATAATTAAAAGTCAGAAAGAAATCGTTACTGCATTTGCACTCACTGAAAGTGGTGATAAATCAACAATGACTCCATTCCTCTTTAAAGTGACAGTTCAGCCAAAAATGACATTTTACACAATTTACTTCTTACCGCAAACAAAGTTAATCAGCTAAGATATCTGTGTAAAGCTTCCAGTTACAGTAAGAGTCATGCTGCGAACACCACACACACCCGTCACACGATTTCCTGAAATGGCCTTGTTAAGTATTATATACGCAGACATGCTGACGTGGTTGCGAATAATGTCTGACCTCCATTTATCCATAGAAATGAACAAGTAAAATATTATAATAGACATTTTAAAACTGACTTACTTAGCATATACTTTAATCTGCTTTTACTCCACTGCATATTTTAAAGTTTGAACTGTACAAAACCATTATTCAGACAAAAATACAATAGTTCTAGTTTGATTTAAATGTTTAATTTTACTTTTTACAGCTTAATGCATCTGTTACTAGTTTAGAATCCTGAAAGATCACATCTAACCTGGGGTTGCCAGGTACGACTCATTAGCTCCAATGACATGGATAATATTTCTTTAATCTGATTAAAATCATTCTGATTAGAAATTCCAGTTTAACTTTTTACATGGATGCTGATCCACTACAGTATTTAATCAGAATATAACTTTTTCTTTCTTTTTTTCTTTAACATGTGCAAAGATGTCAGTAATGTAGGCTGACGATTTGTTCCGAGAAATCCCGCCTTCTGCGTTATGATTGGTTACAAAAATTTGGTCTTATCTATCATTGGTTAAATGCGTTTGCTACATGTGAAATGGTGGCACCAATCAGTGCCACCATTAGAGACCCAGCAGACCCCAGCAGTCCAAAGAAAAGACCAGTGGGAGATAATTGTTCTAAAGGAGTTCAATGATGAAGATTCAGACCAGATCGGGTCAGTCTAGATGAGTTTGCATGGACCCTAATAATTGGAATAACATCCCAATCGGAATAAAACTGCATCATGTAAACACCTCAGTTGGGGATGTACTGTAAGTGGCTCAGTGGTGGGTTTTAAACCGCGCCCACTGGATGCTGTGCCAGTCCCAAGCCTGGATAAAATGGAAAAGGACATCCGGCGTAGATCCTGTGCCACATTGTGTGCGGCTCAGATGGCAACCCCTCAATGGGAGCAGCCGAAAGTCCCACATGTAACCACTTAAGTCAGAACAACTGGACCCAATCTGGCATAATCAATATGAATTTCCAATCAGACAAAGAGAGAGGTGGTGTAAACCTTTCATGAATAGGTAACTGTTATCCATGTAAACACTTGATTCGATCAGTCCTCCACATTTTTGCCGTATGTGGTTGTAACATCAAGTGACTTTTCAGGAGGGAAACCTGTGTTTATTTACATCCAATCAATCAAAAAGTAGACAGCGTGATTTGTCAGAAAAGATAAGAACCCTAAACTTGAGTTCAAAATTATAGAAAAATACCTTCTCTTTCCTCTGTTATACTAACCACAGTGGGCAGAATCACATGTCAAAAAAGCTATTCAGATTAAATGCTTTCTGTGCATGAATTCACACCTTATCAGATCAGTGTCTAGGTAAACACAGCCACTATTAAAACTGTGGCGTTTTTATTCAGATTGGGAAATTGTCTCAATAGCATAAATCGCCCCTAATGATTTGAATACGGTGACAATCTAAGATAAAACATATAATGTGACTATTATTATCTGTGTACGGCTTGACCAGGAACACTATTGAACATGTTCCTGAGTAACTTATGTTTGTTTTATTTGCTAATCAGTAGATAATAAGAAACTAAATGCAATGCTACGCCTCCAGTGGCCTTGCACTTAACTTTCAGAGAGGTGGCACTCACTACCCCTGCCCACCCTGTAGCCACACCCAAGGTGCCGATTGGTTCTGCTTGTGCTGTTCCCCAGCTCTACACTATTATGATTTAAATAAGAAATGAAATAACAGCCAACAGTTTTTGCTTTATATATAGTATGTACTGTATGCCACTGTTCCATGTACACAAACCAAGACAAGCCTTTGGTTCTAGCAGTACAACACACAGTACAAGCAATATATTCCTCTGGAGAGTAGAGTTTAGTTGGTGACGTTACTGCCCAGGTGCTGGTATAGTGTAAGAATGTCGTGGACTGTACACAATTCGATAGTGACCGCTCCATTTACAGTCAGTGTTCATATCCGTCCAGTGTGTGAGGATGAACAGGGTTTTTTTTTTATCTCTAACCACCAGGGTTTTATTGTTCCTGTTTCTCAGAGGCCATAGAAGGAGACTTTAATCTATGGAGCTCTAATCACCACCAGGCTGGTGTATGTGTGTGTGTGTGTGGGTGTGTGTGTGTGAGGCCGAAGACCGTAAATAAAGCCTGAAACAATTTGTTGTGTTCTGGCCCATGCACAGGCACTATAGCACTATAAAGAATAAGATACTGGGGAAAAAGAGATAGAGAAAAAGACCTTGAATTGCATTGTACATTGTGAAATGAAAACCGAGGAGAGAAATGGAAATGAAGAAAACATAATGGGAAATAAAAAAAAGGCCCAGAAAGACAGGGGGAGGAGAGCTGAAGAAAAGAGCAAGAGGAGAGTGAAGGAGAGGAAGCAAAGCTCAGACACTGAAGCCTTTGTCCTTCTTTAATGCCTCCTTCAGATCCACTTCCTTCCTGAATGCTGACATCATAACCTTGAGACAACTTTATTTAGCACACCCCCCTCATGAATAGGTAATTAGTTAGGCGGTCCTTCATCTGTTAGTTAACGCTGATGGGTTTTGCAAATGTACTTGATACTGTTGGTACTGTTCATGCAAGAACTGTTCCAGAACAGCTGATCTTCATGATCGAAAATAACAACTCAAACCTGTGTCCAAACCTTATAATGCAGATAGTTATCATTCTTATGTCTTATTCTCATATTTCTATTTTAAAAGTTGTATTTTAGTCATCTATCATATTTCAGTCTTCATCGATTGGCCCTTGTGCTGAATTCTGTGCCATTCTGAAGCCTCTGAATAAAGAGATGATAGATGGAGAGTTATAAACAGAAAGCTTACAGACAATCAAAAAAACACAGAAAGAAATAGAAAAACAGAAAACTGGAAGAACAGACTTGAGGAGCTCAGAAAAAGAGATCTCACTTTGCATCAATAAATATTCTAACCATACACACACACACACACACACACACACACACACGCATGCATTCTAACAAGTCTCAAAAATATTTGGCGGCCTGACAAAGCCTTCAGTGATGTTTACAAAACAGGCACACGGATCCCTAAAAGGCGTCGTCTGTCACACACTTACCCATCCGTGTCTTGGAAGTTCACATTCACCTTCTTGGCAGAACCGAGCAACTCTGGTGGAAAAAATAGAAGGGAGAGAAAATTGATTAGACATCAGACTACAGTGAAACACTCCCACCTTTAATCTGAGGAGAGCTGGATGTTAAAGCTGCCCTGGATGTTAGAAGTGAATTTAACCCACAGACAGAGATTCTCTCAGAGACACAGACGCATGAGTGCTTTACATTTTGTAAATAAAAAAATATATACTGTACTGTGCAAACGTTTACGGCACATGCAACATAACAAGGATGTCTTCAAAAAAAGGTCCTGCATAAAAAATATTATATAAAAAGCAGTGAACAGTAATTAATGAAACAAAGTCAATAACTGATGTGCCGACCATCCTGCTTAAAACATATTTGCACGGTTTTAAAGATAATTGGCAGCTTAGTTTTACTGAACATCCTGCAGAACAAGCTAGAGTCTTTCTGACGACTTAGTCACCTGCTTCTTTCTTCATGCATGCAAAACCCAGAAGCTGTCTTTTTGTTTTTTCCGCTCTTTTACACAGTATGCTGCTTTCGTTTCTGGCCTACTGATATTTTCCTGAAAGATTGACATTTTCTGATAGAATACTGGAAATCAGAAACCAGAAAGGGTAGACTTTTGCACAGGATTGTATAATATAAGTTTTGAATTGATTTTTGTAAAAAAATTACTTATCAATAGTGATCAAAATAAGATAATGGTAAAATTGAAACAAGTATGTGATATTCTTATAGCTGGCACTACTCTGAGCTACTACTGCTATCTCTGTGTAAAAAGTATAAAGCAATCTGATCTTACACACATACTGTAATTATGACATTAAGTTTGGTAATACGAACAAGCAGAGAGTGTAAGCCGGAGAGTACGTGAGCAACACGGAGAAATTCTGCACATGAAATACTAAAGGCAAAGACAGGAAGGAAGAGGAAGCACTGCCTCCCATCCCTCAGGGCCGAAAATACACGGTCACCAGAACCAAACAGAGAGGGGACTATCTGTTGGTCACAGCATGAGGATGTGGGAGAGGAAACACCGCTGACCTGTATTGTCAGAAGGGTTAGGGTAATTTAATAATAATAATAATAATAATAATAATAATAATAATAATGCAAACCAATATCACAAAATCTGTATATTGCAGAATAAAATACAGACATGCAACTGTGAACTTTTAAACGCTGTTGATACCAAAATGTTCAAGAATTCTCAACTCTGATTGGTCAGAAGATGTTGAGTTATTTTCTATAACAGCTGTCCCATCTGTCCGTTAAAACTGCGAATCAGAGGCAGACTATCGATTTGATTGCGCATTGCAATTTAGATTAAATTTCAGCAGCACTACTTTTTATTGTCATTTTTGTCTGATGTCTCTCAGCTGTAGTTTTTACAGATTTTAAGTATTAAAAACTACAAAAGTATCTAATGTGCACTGAAATGCTGTGTAACTTTTTTTTTTAACCCTCCTATTACCTTCAAATTTACTAACATCTTTTAGCCTTGGGTTAATTTGACCCCAGCAATTTTAACCTTCAGAAAATTATTTATTTTTATTATAATAAAAATTGTTACCGAAGTTTATGTATAAAAGTAACTGAATATGAAGCAAAAAAAATTGTTTTCGGTCATTTATTTTAAGACTTTAAACATTGGATGGGGTCGAATTGCATTTCACTTCTTTTCATACTGTGTATGACTGTGTACTGTATGTGACGAATAAAATTTAAATTTGAATTTGAAATTGACCCCAAAGATAATAGGAGGGTTAATGTCTCATACATAGCGCTAATTCTTTTGACCTTACTTACCGCACTCCACTCCAGTAGGTGGCAGTATGACAGTTGAACCAATTACCATAAACTCAAAAGTAGAATAAGAAGCGATACTCTCGTATTTGCAGATAATAGATGGGCTCTATTTTTTAGGACTGCATGATTTTTAGAGTATTGAACATTTAAACACATTCACAAAATATTAAATGAAAAAGATGATTGCCTACTCTAATAAACTGAACAGCTCTGTTATCTATTCATCCATCTATCTATCTTACACTAAGGTCACCTTCGGTTCTGAAAAATTAAACCAATGCAGAAGTGCAAAAAACTTGCAGTTCCTCGATTGACCACTAGGAGCTTTTTCAAAAGAGAGTCAATCTCTGCAGACCTCCATGTTAAAATGCCTAACTTTACAAAAGAAATAAACATGTTCACAGCCTGGTACAATACACAGTTTTGGTCTTCATAGCTAGTTTTTTCATTCATGACAACTGTACAAAGGGTGAATTTTTATGTAACTCATTAGGTAAAATTACATTAATCCATAAAATTATAGATAGTTAGGGGTGTGACTGATTTGAGTGTCTGCTAAGCATCTCTTTAGCTAGCCAGCTAGCTCTATCTTAATTCACCACAAGAAATGTAAGAGTAGACACGAGACGGCGTGTAGGGTATGAATCATGGAGTTCAATCAAACGTATAAGCATATAAACTAGCTACTTTAGCATTTAAGCTAAGCTAAAGTTAAGCTCGCTAGCTTGTGGGTGGTAACTGAGTTAGATAGGAAGGTTTCAAACAAAAGTCACGTTCCATTCAACCTGCCCATCTGTTCATCAATGGATTAACCAGGATTTAGGTGGAGTCAGCTCCTGCCAAGATGTCAACCAGAGCTCCCACAGCTGAGCTTCAAAACCGCTTTTCAGAAAATCTATGTCTGACGTCACGCAGGGTTTGTCCAGTTCTTATTACACAGTCTATGATCTTACATCGTCATCTTTATCTGATTGTTGAGTGCAATAAGCTGTAACATCATGCCAGCGGAAGAGGAAGATGATACTTTGCTGAGAATGCCACATACGCACACACACACACACACACACACACACACACACACACAGGCACCTCAATATTCTTCTGTCTCTCACTCCGTGGGGCC
>JAOTRS010000025.1:7062595-7073062 GCA_028565755.1 Dinotopterus cunningtoni
AAGTGCAGGTTAATTTGTTTTATTTTTACTTAATATTTTGTGTTAATTATTTTTATGTATTTATTTTTTGGGGCTGTAGAATGAATAATTTGAATTTCCATTATTTCTTATAAGAAAATTCAATTTGGTTTAGAAGTGTTTTGAAATACATTTGTCCTGTCCCTCCTCCAGCCTCTGATTGTCTGAAATTGAGTGAGTGAGCGTTGTGATGTGGAGCGTGCGCTAATATTGATACTGTAAATGAAAAAACAAGAGGCGATGGAGTTGTATGATTGAATCATTCGCTGATCTCTGGCCTCAGACGTTCTGCTTGGGGCAGTTCTTCCAGAAAGTGGATCTCTTTCAACAGATTCTCGACCATCTTAAAAGTATTTGTGCCACACTTTAACTCCTTTGTGCTGCATTCATTGTGCATTCATCATCACTGAAAGCCTTCCGAATCACCCGAATAGTTTCCGCAGAGGAATGTCCAAGCCTAATGCAAACCTCAATGCAGATTGGTTGCTCTACTCGCTCAGTCATTTTGAATGCGACAGCCAAACGGTACACACATGATCGCTCAACGGCATCTAGCGCCCCACTGACTAGTACATTGAAGTCATCACTGTTCACGCATACACATTCCAATCCGCTCTTCTCAGCTGCCAGGTTACATCCATGTCTTGCAAACCGTTCACATTATATAACCAATAGCTAGACTTTTTGTAGACCTTGTAATAATTTATATTTGATGGCATAGAAGTGAGATAAAATCCACTTCCACTTTTTACATTTCACCCTTAAAAATGCCTGTCATTCATGTTTTAACCTAGTCAATAGTTTGAAACTTTTGAATAGAACTTTAAAAATTTTGTGGCCATCACAAGCTGTAAATGAGCTATGCGTTACACATGCTCAGTAGTGTAACGGTGATTGGCATTCATCAACAAACATGCGCAGGTGCTTCCGAAAATTTTATATATCCAGTGGAACATTTAAGTCAGATTTACTTTACGCAAAACATTTACCATTGACTTTACTAAATGATCAATAAATGAGGCAAAATATAGTACATTTCATAGAATTTTTATATATATATATATAATTAAAGAAAAAAACAAAGATACATATTTTCCCCTTGTTTTAACTACCAGTAAACGCCGTGTTTAATTAATACAACGCCACAGAGGTGAGATATTTTCAGACTAGGTTATCATAACGCGAACATTTCAAACACCCCTAGTATCCAGGTATCACGCAGTGTTAATTACACTATCAAATAATATCGCACTGGTTGCAAACAAAGCCTGAGATGTAGTATTAATTACAGTGTCAGTTAGGAATCCATTGTTAATTAAGTATTGAGCCGTAATGCAGTATTACAATAAGAAGCCGTGCTGATTCCACTGCCATAATGTCATAAAGTACTCATTGCACTTAATGTCATAAAGTACTCATCCTGTACAGGGTCATGACCGAGGGCTAACCCAGGAGAGTTTGGGTACAAGGCAGGGTACACCCTGGGCAGGGTGCTAATCCATTGCAGGACACACTATGGGCAATTTGGGAACACCAGTAAGCCTAATCTTCATGTCTTTGGACTGTGGGAGGGAACCAGATTACCTAGAGGAAACCCACCAAGCATGAGGAGAACATGCAAAATCTATACACAGACCCAAAGCTGGCACCTAAACCCTCAACCCTGGGGATGCAAGACTACAGTGCAAACCACCATGCGCCACCATGCCACTGCATTAATTGCAAACTTTTTGAAACAATCTGCCTATCATATGTTGTATTAGTAGTACTACTAGTAATATTACGTAGTAGTTAATTATTTCCGACTACTTTACCAGCATTTAGTACTGTAGCTGGTCAATCAGACCAAATTTTAGGAAAAGTATTAATATGTTAATTAACAGTACAAAGAGCCTGATCACCCTGCGCATTAAATAATGCCCTTTGAATAATCCACAGAATCCAGCCAGAACCTCAAAATGCATTTATTTCAACTTGTGTTTGCAACCACAGCAACAACAAAAAGGGGTCTTTGTTAACAGTTTTGTCCGGATTAATCGCCTTTCCTTTCTCTTACTAATATATGAGTTGACGCATACACTGGAAATGTTAGTGGAGTTGAAAGCTGGCTGAAGTTCTAACAGATTGTAATATGCTCCTACAGTATGTTAAGTGATTTTCACACTGTTGACAACTCTAACCCTGTGAAACCATCGCACGCATGGCCGAGCTGGACGAGCTGCAACGTCAACCTAGAAATTTCACCAGTCTTGAATCTGCAATATCGGCTTTGAAAATAATTTATAAAACCTGCCAATGGTAGCATACTTGGTTGGTATGGAAGCAAAATGTATGTTCTGTAATCTGATGTATCGATTAAACGATTAATCTGTCTTAGAGTGTTTCTTTGGTGTCTGGCTGTGACACAGTGAAATTACATAATGAAGTTACATCACAGTGTTACAGTCGGAAGTTGGCCACAGTTTTGGGCCACGGTATAGTGTTAATAACAGCAACAACTCATGATGGATATCATGTACAGTATAAGTAGGATATCATGTAGCCTTCATGCACTCTTTGTTACAGCATGATTGCTTACATTAGTTACAGTATCAAGCTGTAATGCCATGTTAGTTGGAGTAAAAACTTCTGATGCAATGTTAGTAGAGGCAATCACAAAACTCATGCATTTCTACACTCCACATGGTAGCTCAAGGGCCACCAGCAACATCTGTGATATGTTATTTATGACAGTGTAATTCTGTGATGTCTCATTTTTTGCAATGTCATACAGTGATGTGATGTGATGTTAGTTACAGTGTCATGCTGAGATCTCATGTATGTTAGACTGCAACAACAGTAGGTTACAGTATATTGCTATGAAGTACTGTTAGTTGCAGTGTAATTCTGGTTGGAGTGTTAGTTACAGTTTAATGCAGCGATGTCATTTTAGTCACAGTGTACTACTGTCATGCTGTAATGCCATTTTTGTTAAAGTGTAATGGTGCAATGTAATGTTAGTTCCAGCGTAATTCCGTGATGTCACATTATTTGTGTCATACAGTGATGTGATGCTAGTTATAGTGTCATGCTGTGATGTCATGTATGTTAGACTGCAATATTATGATACAGTGTTAATTAAATTGTCATGCTGTTATGTACAGTAGGTTACAGTATAATTACTCTAGTTACAAAGTGTTAGTTGCAGTGTCATGCTGTGATGCCATTTTTGTTAAAGTGTAATGTTGTAATGTAATGTTAGTTCCAGTATAGTTCTGTGATGTCACATTGCATCACAGAACTACCACTGTATGACATTTGCGGTATTATACAGTTATGCAATTTTATTGATTGTCATGCAGGTGACAGTGTGATTGCTGTTTGTGAAGCAGTGTTAGTTACAGTATCATGATTTCATTCAGTGTTAGTTACAGTGTAATGCTGTGATCACATGATACTCTACTTACAGTGTGATGCTGGTCGCAGTGCTTGCTACAGTAAGTCATGTTAGTTGCAATGCCATGTTGTGATGAAATCTGGTTAAATATTTAGGATGTGAACCTCAGACTTTCAAGTAATATAAGATCATTTAAAATCTTTGACAATATATGACAAATCCATCAAATGTGCTATAAGATGATACAATAAATCCACAAAGCATTTGTCAATACTCAATGTCGTGCTATCATGTGGGATATCAGCACAGCTGTGATGCGGTTGTAAGGACTTATTTAGAACATCTTAGAAGCAATTATTAAGCAGAAAAGTGTTGTTTAAAATGATATGATCCGCTAAAATGCGCCAGTTACTGGTTTTAAATGTGGGTTTTGGAATGTAGCTGCTCTCTCCTCAGTATGGCAAACCGTACTGACCTATTTTCACCAACGCTGCAACCCACAGGTAGTGTAATATACCTGGGATGCGGAGTGATACATATAGTTAAACGTCCCAGTGCTGTTACCGTCCATTATAAAATAAGACACAATTCAGTTTCGGCTGTAATGCAGTGTTAATAATAGTATCAGGCTTTAATGAAATGTAAGCTACAGTGTACCGCTGTAATGCAGTTTGGGGTTAAACATGAGGCTGTAGAGAAGATACAGAAAGCTGTACAGAAAGCTACAGAATGATACCAGTAATGCAGTCTTAATTACAGAATAAAGCTGTAATTACTGTGGATTGGGACTACCTGCAGAGTTACAGTAGAAGGCTGTGACGTAACATTGGTATGACTCTGTAGTGTTAGTAGTAGTGTAGTGTTAGTTACATGCATAAGGCTGTTATGTAGTGTTAGTTAGACATAGAAAGTTTTTTTATTTTACGTGCATAAGGCTGATATGCAGTGCTAATTAAATGCATGAGGCTGTGTGTAGTGTTAGAGTATCGAGCTCTAGTACAGTGTTAGGCACATCGTCAGTCTGTAGAACAGTGTAAGATGGAATTGGGTCCGTCCACGAGCCATCCGACAAATCGGACAACGGATACTCCCATGCTGGAGATATAGCCATCGTTTCTATGGCAGTTACTTAAGGGGTCAGGTTTCCAGCTCAATGCCCCAATGTCATTCACAATTTGGGAACGCTAATTAGCTTAATCTGCAGGTCTTTGTACTGTGGGAGGAAACCGGAGTAAACGCACCAAGCATAAGGAGAACATGCAAACTCCATGCACACAGACCCTGAGGCGGGAATCAAACCCGGACCCTGTGTTAGTTTACTTATCTAACTGTCTTAGGTACACTGTCAGACTGTAATAGTGTTAGTGTCTTTGATGGAGCCATGGTGACACATATCAGCCTGTGATGGAGTGTTAGTTACATGTATGTGATACACAGATCAGCCTGTGATGCAGTGTTAATCCCATGTATATGGATGTCATGTGATACACAGATCAGCCTATACATCCATGTATTTGGATATCATGTGATACACGGATCAGCCTGTAATGCAGTGCTAGTCCCATGTATATGAATGTCATGTAATATACTGTACGACTCAACCTGTGATGCAGTGTTAGTTCTGTGCATATGGATGTCATGTCATACACAAATCAGCCTGTGGATATGAATGTCATGTGATACATCGTCTGTGATGCACTGTTAGTCATATTGGTGGATGTCATGTGATTAATATATGAGCCTGTGATCCAGTGCTGGTTACTTGGATGAGAGTGTGATGTTAGATGATGTATGTTCCTGTGATGCAGTGCTGGTTACATGTGATGCAGTACTACTAACAGCAGATGATAATGAGCAAATCTTACACAGATTGCATTGAAGCAGGTGATGCATGCGCGCTCAGGTAAACATGCAGTCTTATTCCGTTTCAGCAGTGAGGAGTATCGTTAGACTGCAGCGTCGATCCCGGATCCCGTGACATCTGTTCCTAAAAATAATCGCGGGAGACCGAGTGCACGCGCTCTAATCGATGATCGATGCAGCGCACCGACACATCACGAACACACACACACACACACATACGCACAGCGCTGATTAATACAGAAACGGGGCACATACTTGCTTTGCCGGGTTTGGGCCTCTGCAGGAGCTTCTGTACCGTGAGTAAATCCTCGGTCTTCACGGCCTGGAGCAGTTCCTGATCTTTGCCCATGGTTAATTTGTGGGTAATTTTTTTTTTTTTTTTACACCCGGAGCATCCTCTGAGCGCGCGCGCGTGTGCGTGTGCTGTTTTCTTCGCGCGGATCCTCCCTGTGTGTGCGCGCGTGTTTGCGCGCGCGTGTGTGTGTGTATGTGCGCGCGTTTATGTGCTGGAGGGATGCTTCAGGTCGCGCGACGATCAAGAAAACGAACAATTCCTATTGCGTTGTCGATGTTTGTTGAGGATTTCAAGCTTTGAGTCTCAGTGGAGATCACTGTGCGGTCCCACAGCCTACATCAGTACAATGTCGAGAAAACGACGTGCATCACGTGCAAACGACGGATGAATCACATCGCTGGCGTTTGGAGACGCAGCACCGGGGACTTACATTCCGAGATCTGAGCAGAAATCCCAGCGCATGCGGTGTGTAGGAGCGGTGTGTGCTGCCATCGCTGCTGCTCTCCGTGCAGTGTGTGTGTGTGTGTGTGTGTGTCTCAGCTGTATTAAAGCAGGGATATTCGAGAACGAATCGGTTCCTTTGAGAAAAGAACCGATTCTTGTGCGAGAATAAATCTTCATTCACAGATTTGTATCATGTTTTTGCTTGTTTGTTCGTTGTATCATTTTAAATAATTGTTGAGATTCGTGAAATGTGATTAAGATTCATAATGTGTGCATATATTTGTACATCATTGAAAAAAAAATGATTCATTATGTAGTACCACAGTTTAATCCCTTCATAGACTTACATTTCGCTGACAAACAACTGTGATCGTGTAAAACACTACACAAAATGTTTGATTTCTCAGTTTTTGATTATCTGTCGATTTCAGTGGCAAATGAATCAGATGAATCAAAACCCCGAATCGAATGGAGTTCGATTCACATCGAGTCAGTGACGTGAACCCGCGCTGAGCGTCGCGCTAATGGAAACTGCAGTAGTAAACAGCACTACTCACTCCAGAGGCCGGAAATTAAAGGGAAAATGGGAGCCGCCGAGCAAATTATGAAGAATTATATCTATTATGCTTTTTTCAACGAGAAAACGCCGAGCCAGCACAGAGTCTGAGTGACTAAAAATATATCCCTGAATTGCACAATGACCTCTCAAACACTGAGCATCAAAAATTGTCATGTTCAGTTTATGTTTCGACAACTCATAATTGAAGTGAGGTGAACATAAGGCCCTGTCCCAAATGCAAGTATTTAGGTCTTGTCAGTTTTCAAAACTGAATGTCAGCCATATTATGGATCTGTCCCAAACACTCTGACAAGACCTCAGGCGAACGGTTGTGTTCATATGCTTCTCTGTTTAAATGGAAGTGTATATATCACCCACAAAGCACTACAGATGTCATGTATCCTGAACATGTTCGCAGGGGGCCTGGAGCCTATATAATGAGACTTTGTGCATGAGGTGGGGTACACCATGGACAGGGTGCCAATCCATCGCAGGGCACAAACACTACAGGAAATTTCCAGCCTCCCAATAAGGAACCACTAGGGGCTAGTAGTGATTACCATTGTATTTATTGCCATTTTACGACCATGGTTTGACCTCCAGTCAACATTCACAAACTTATTCACAACATTCACACATTACAGGCAATTTGGGAACACCACTTAGCCTAATCTGCATGTCTTTGGACTGTGTGAGGGAACCGGAATACCCGGAAGAAATCCACCCATGGGGAGAACTTGCAAACTCACTTTTGTAAGTTGCTCTGGACTAAACGTAAACTCCATGCACACAGACCCCAAAGTGAAAATTAAACCTAGACCCTGAAGGTGCAAGGTGACAGTGCTAACAACTTATCCACAGGCAAGTTGGGAACGGCATCTTTTATAACATCTTTGAACTGGATTGAGCTGGAAACCCACCAAGCATGGGGAGAACATGCAACCTCCATGCACACAGACCAGAGGTGGGAATCGAACCCTCGACCCTAGAGGTGCAAGGCTGCAGTGCTTACCACTACACCACTGAGCCCCTGCATTAAAAAACATTACTGTTATATTTAATGGACACTTTAGTGTAGTGTTAGTCAAATGTTCTCTGAAAAGTTAAGGGCTTATACTAGCTTCTTAGTAAAAGGAGTTAAATGGGTTCCTCTCAGACATGAAAACCTTTGTTGTGATGTTAACATTTGCTCATTTGTTTATATTTATCCAAAGTGACTTACAGTTGAGATTTGGCAATGCTGGGACTTGACTCACCAAACAGTAGCACAAAATTACCCACTGAGCTACCATTCATAGATATCTAATGGAGTACATATGATGTACATTTTTTTTTTTTTTTCAGATTTCAGATTCCCAGACAAGAATGAATTTCCAGAAAAACAAGCAGATTGCGTGAGAAAATACTGACAGGATAAAAATACTTCTAAGTACGCAGTTCTTTCCAGCTGCCATTTTGTTCCCTTTATTGCTAGCTATCAGGTTTGAGATGTGGTTTTATTCCTGTTACAGTAAATATCCTTTTTATTTAAACTATTTTGTTACTCACTTTTAGTTTGATATTATTTGCAGCCTAAAGAATTTCATATTGGGAATCTATATGACATAGTGGCCATCAGCTATTTCTGGTTTTGTTGTTTACTCACCTTATTTCTATGAGAAACTTACAGTATTCTTGACCGCACAAATTCTGCCACCTAATGCACAGCCAATTGTGCAGCCAACCGATGATGATGAGTTGCAGAATACTGTCAGTTGGTTTGACCATTCCTAATCAGCTTCCCTTGCGTCTAATGAACCTGCGTCTCTGCTCTGATTATTCCACAGCCACAATTCACTCTTTGCCAAATTGTTTCTTCATGTCATGTTTGAGCTCTCCAGCCTTCATTCAGTTTCTCAAACTGACTCAGCATGTTCTGGACCTGCCCTCATCCTGCTTCTAGTCGGTTGCTCTAACCTGTTCCTCTCAGCCTGGTTGCTAAAATCAACCTAGCTTCTTACTGTACATTGTTCTTAGATAAAGATGTAGACTTGATAACAGTGTGGTCATTTTGATTCATACACATTTTTCATATTTCATGCAAAAAAAAGATTCTGTAAAGCTGCTTTGCGACAATGACAATTGCTAAAAGCGCTATGCAAATTAAATAGAATTTAATTAAATTAAATATTCTGCTCATTTTCCCTCCACTCCAAAAAAAGGAAGTACTACAAAAAAAATGCAAGCAGGACATATACTGTACAATGCAATCCTATACTGGGAACACGTTAATAAGGTAGTAGATAGACTTAAAACTATGGATTTAATATAAAGCTTGCATACCGTATAGCATTGTTCTATTCTTCCATTATTAACACAAGTTAAATATTCAAGTAGTAATAACTCTTTTACATTGTGTGCCATCCCTCCATTGTAGGACATTTATCACATATCCATTGCACCATTAAATATACTGTAAAACCTTGTTTTATTTGGTGAAATGACTGTCCTACTATGAAGGCCTAAGACAATGGATTTAACACGTAAAATACTGAAAACTGCTTACAGCTTTATAACAGGACCAAAATCATGTGGAATTGAGTTTGTTGCATTTTTATTATAATGGTAAAAAAGCATTACTACAGTAAAAGCGTGTCTGTAGCTGGATAAGAGATATGTTCTGTGTACAATCAGGATATTGAATAGTTTTCCTGAGATTGTGACATGTTTCCAAATAACCTCACATATACCTCACTTATACAGTAGCCGGTGGTTTCCTAAGAAACTGGTTGAGATTTCTTCTTTGCCTTATTCCTTTTCCTGAGGTCTAATAGCAAACCTTGTGACTGCGACCCCTTGGGTGTAGCTTATTAAAATGTCAAGTTCAACCTCTGGCCATTCTCATCTACTCCATTAACACATGTGGCTCTGGCAGCATTCTACTCTGTCACAGATCCATGTTTGCCTATATAACCTGACCTACTTTCTTTCATTCAAATGAAAACCATATATCAAAGTCATCCATACAGTTCTTAATCATAAGGGTTTTTTCATTTTTTAAATGTATGCTATATATTTATTTAATCAGACATTTATTTAAGCATATACCTTCATTCAACTAGACACCTCTTCAGCTAACAAAAAATAATAACAATAATATTGAATCTCCTGACATATCAAAGAGAAACCTTTAAGCAAAGCCATTTTCCTGTGGGGACAGTTTTAGATGAAAATAGATCACTCGCTGAATGATCAGACACCGATCAGTCATAACATTAAACCCACCTTCCTTATATTGTGTTGGTCCCCCTCGTGCTGCTAAAACAGTTCTGACCCTTTGAGAAATTTACTCCACAAGACCTTTGAAGCCACCGAGATGGCAGCAACAGCTCCTTTAAGTCCTGATTGCTGCAAGGTGGGGAAATAGATCAAACTCAAACTATATCAGAACAGTTTTTGAAGTGTGGCAGAGTGCATTAACTGGCTAAAGCAGCCACTGCCATCAGGGAATACGATTGCCATGAAGGGGTTACAGCAGTGGTCTACAGCAATAATTAGGTAGGTGGAACTTCAAAGTAGTATCCATATGAATGGCAGGACTCAAGCTGTCCCAGCAGTGCTCAGAGCATCACACTGCCTCTAACTGGTTGTATTCTTCTTATAGTACACCCTGGTCATGTCTGTTCCCCAGATAAGAGATCAGGCCCGGATTGGCTAATCGGGAGGACCGGGAGAATCCCCGGTGGGCTGGTCCGTTTTTTGGCCGCGAGGGCCGGTCTCCCCAGCTACCTGCACTCACAGCAGTCGCACTTTTTTTTTTTTTTTTTTAACCATAGTCTCACTCTTTTTATTCATTATTTTACCGCAGCTCCACTCTTTTTATTTATGTTCTCGCAGCCCTATGAGCAGAATGCAGCCTGCAGGTTAATGATG
>JAOTRS010000025.1:7075074-7086456 GCA_028565755.1 Dinotopterus cunningtoni
CTGCTAATTGCACTTCTGGTTAGACCTAAACTGCATTTTGTTGCCTTGTACTTGTACATGTGTAATGACAATAAAGTCGAATCTAATCTAATCTAATCTAATCTGATCTAATCTAAGAACTCCAACCAGAAGCGGGGCACCAGGATGGGTCAGACAGGTCGGGAGGGCAGAGGGAGTCTGGATCACTGGCAGCTTAGGAACGACATAAGATTTGAAACGTTGTGTAACAGCAGCTCTAATTTGTACTGTAACTCATAAGGCAGATTAAATAAATCCCTGATGATTCGCAGAGGTAAAATTCTCGCCCTATCATCCGGAGATCGCGAGTTCGATTCCCGGGTGATGCTGTAACCTTTCTCAGCCGGAGGTCTAGAAAGAGCTGATTGGCCGAGCTCTCTCAGAGGGGAGGGATGAGAGGTACCTAGTGCTCCCACATTAATCACGGCTTTACAGCCAATCCGGGGCGTCTTTGAGCTCACGCAAGAGGAAGGAGTGGATAGCGCTGTCCTTGTGTTACGCCGCCCCCAACAAGGTGTGTAAGCGAGCAGGTCGAAAGGATGCGGTCGGCTGGCGTCACGTGGTTCGGAGGAAACACTTGATAGTCTTCGGCCCTCCCGACTGAGTGGTAGTAGTAGCCTTAATGTGGGAGCCCCCTAGTGACGGGGAGGAATTGGATATGACTTAATTATGGAGAAAATCCAAAAAAATATTTAATCCCTGATGATGATGTCACATGTGAGAAAAGGATTAGATTCAGCATTAAGCATATAAATAATTATAGGGTTTCTCCAAATGTTTCTTCCTGTTGTCTTCTCAGGGAGTTTGTCCTTGCCACCGTTGCCCTCTGTTCGCTCATCAGGAACAATCTGATCATTTTGATTCATATGCATTTCCTTACACTTTTCCATATCTTTCTTTGTATTCTGTAAAGCTGCTTTGTGACAATGACCACTGGTAAAAGCGCAATATAAATCGAGTTGAATTGGATGAAGATAATTCACTCCCAATGTCCTGTAACCTGTGTATGTATGTGTGTGTGTGTAGAGTGGAGTGCTGGTGTGGACGGCTACGTTCTAAGCAGCAGGAAGAACATGGCGCTGCGCAGTGACTCCTCTTCATCAGGCTGTGCATCTGTGCTTTACTCCAACTCACCGTCGTACTTCTGTGGACAAACGCTCACCTTCAAGTACGTCCTACAGCACTGATGCGCCGTTCTTTCTCTTCACTTCTCAAAACCTGTCGCAAAATACTTATCTGACAACTTTTACTTTTTAGTTAAAGGCGACCTATTATATAAAATTCACTTTTTTAGTAAACTACCCGACGTCCTTTTTTTTCACCTCTATTGGCCAGAACTTA
This sequence comes from Dinotopterus cunningtoni, assembly GCA_028565755.1. Lineage (NCBI taxonomy): Eukaryota > Metazoa > Chordata > Actinopteri > Siluriformes > Clariidae > Dinotopterus > Dinotopterus cunningtoni. Next base: position 7,076,434 of record JAOTRS010000025.1, read on the forward strand.
AACAAGCAAATCAAAATTGTGACCTCATGTACCAAGAGGCCCTCCCCCTGCTCTGTGCTCAACTCCGCCTGGTCATGCTGTTCTGTGGGTGCCATTTTTAGGAGCTACATTTATATTTTGTTATACTGTATATTAAGGACATCATTGTAAACTAGTGACTGTTTACATACATTTTTGATTTTTTCTTATTTTGTTTGTCACAAATGAAGTCTCTGTCCCCTGCAATCTGATTAGCTACAAAAATGGGTGTTTGGGGGAAGTTCCTTTAAAACTACAGACGGGCATGTTTGTAAAACAAAAAGAAAATTAAGCACACTTCTTGTAAACTCATTTAAAAAGTAGTATAATATGCAGAGGTGTGCGAAGTACACAAATCCTTTACTTGAGTATTTGCCTAGGGCAAATAGTACTCGAGTAAAACCTTCAAGTACATATAAGTAAGTCCTGCATTTACTTGTGTATATGAGGAAAAGTACAGAAGTACAGTAAAACCTTGGATTGCGAGTAACACAGTTTGCGAGTGTTCTGCAAGACGAGCAAAGATTTATTTATTTTTTTACTTGAAAAACGAGTAAGTTTTGGTTTACGAGTACAGAGTATCATGTATCACGCATGCACTTCTTGTTTTGACGCCGAGCGTCACACGATCACAACTGAGCCAAGAGAGGTTTTTCTCTCTTGTGCTGCGGAATTGTGGGTAATCTTCTCCCCTGCTGGGTCTTAGTTCACGTCTTTTACTGGTATAATCAACATTCGTGCACGCGTGTACTGTTTACTATAACACTGTGACCATGTGTGTGCGTGTAAAACATATTGTATTTTGTGTCTGTATGTGTGTGTGTTCAACACGCGTGCAAAGCAAAAGCAAGTCTCATTAGAGAGGGTAAAAATCCATTTTCTCTCTCTCTGTATCACCCTTGAAGTTTTTTTAAGTACCAAAAGTACAGGAATTGTATTAGCTTACAGTAGCCTTTTTCATGCTAAAAATCTCTCTCTCATCTCCGTTTCTGATTTCAAACACCTGTTACTTTATTAGGCATGTTTTGAAGGAAAGGCAAGTGATGCAACTTTGTATAGTCAGCAGGTGGCCAAATCCCTGCTTTAGATACTACCTGTACACACTGCTGCTGTTAAGTAACTCATCACCATGCAGAGATGAGAAGTAAAAGTACAGATATTTGCTGTACATGTGAGTGGAATAAAAGTAAAAAGTATCCTCTAATACAACAACTCGTTAAGTACAGATAGGAGATGACAAAGTGCATGTCCTCGGTTCCCTCCCACCTGTGATAATATGTGCCCTTTAAAGGAAAAATCCACCCTGGGACACAAAAAATAGCGGCCACGTTTCTATAACTTTCAATATCATATTAAATAAAACCGAGTCCAGCGTAAAAAAGAGTGGGGATCAGTAATGTTGAACTTAAAGTTCCAGAATGCAGTGCAGCTGTATACCGTTGTTGTTTTGAGTTACGGCAGAGAGTCGGCTCATCTAGCTTGCAATCTATAGCATATTGCTGCAAATTAGCATGAGATTGAAATCTTTAAAATCTTGATTCGGTTGAGCAGAGTGAACAGTTGCGGAGATGAGGAGAGAGGCCGACAGATTAAAAGTTTTAAGTGCGCCCACGTTTCTCTCTCTTGATGCGTCTCTTCATGCAGTCATGCTGCTTAAATATCGATTTGCTAATTGTGTATATGTTTGTGTTTTTTGTGTGTGTGTGTGTTTAGGATTACAGCAGTTGGGCAGATGGATATGCGTGACAGTCTGGGGGTGTGTATGGATAAGCGCAATGAATCAGAATCTCTGCAGAGGGACCAGGCTGTCTGTATCTCCACTAACGGTAGGTTTGATCCTCACCACCAGTGATGTGATGTCGATCCCAAAACAATCTCATTCCAGCGCCGACATCTAGTTACTAAGAGTTTTGGTGTATAAATGGGACTTCTTTGTGATTTTTCCAATAAAGTTAATTAGACAATATTCAGGTATTTTTTGCATGTTTATTTTCTGTTGCTATAGTGTTCTTTTCTAATAAAGATCACTAACATTTCTTGACTTTTGAATAAATAATATGTACTGTAGATATACGTAATTTATAATCTCCCTGTCCTGAACACTCAGGATAGTTATTTTGCCTACTTTTTGTAGTACGTGTTATTAAAATTAAACCATACTGTATAGCAGGGTCAAGAAAATAGTTCAGCTACTTAAAAGTGCTATACTAATAATACTGAATTAAACTTAAAGCCCACATTTGTGTCACCAGCCTGATTTTTTTTTTTTTTCTTTTTCTCCCTAATGTGACACAGATCAGATTTTTTTTTATGGCTCTCTGAACACATAGACCTGATGTTTCAGATCTGATTTGTGTCCTATTCATTTGTGAATGCTAGCACTGGAAGCACAGGGATGTCAAAGCAGTGCTAAAACAGCTAAATTGAGGCGGACCTAATCAATTACAACTGACTAATTGCTTGACATACTCCAAAGCAAAATCCCAAGTATGTTTTTACTAATCGCATCCATTGTGTGAACTCATGATGTGTTTTAATCCAGATAACATGAACAAAGACGTATGGGTGTGTCACATACGTACTGATTCAGAGGACATGTGCACATTAGAGTCAGATAAAAATAACTTGTAAATCTGAATTTAAATCGTCCCGACATGCAAATCCGATCTGTACGAAAAAGACGTAATTGAGCGGTGTGGCTTGTAATGTTAACATAGTCAAGTTTATTTGTCAGATTTATGTAAAATCAAACATTCAAACACTTTTAGTAAACTTGGTGTTTAAGTTGTTTAGAAACTGACTGATAAGTTGAGTACTATGGCAGTTTTCTGAGTCAAGCTACAGTATAAATTTGTTCTGAAGGCCTGGCTTTAATGAGACTGTAATAAAAGTAAAAAAAAGTGGACTAGTGCACTATTTTAAAAGTTAAATTTAATTTTAAAAGTAATGGGCACCATTCGTCATTTGATGACCAGTGTGATTGTGTGTGTGTGTACAAACAAAATAACGTAAGAAAAATATATTTTCGGCCCTCTTTACATTTTTGTATTGACCATAGCTTAAACAAGTTAATTAGATTTCCCTCTAATGATAGAAGGATAGATGGATGGATGGAGTAATGGATGGATGGATGGATAGATAGATAGATAGATGGATAGATAGATGAAGAGATGGATACTTTATTGATCCTGAAGGAAATTCCAGAACCTTTGCTAATGTGACCTCATATAGTAAGAGCTCGTCCGCCGACTCGTTGCTCAGCTCTACAGTGCTCTGGTGGGTTTTGCTTAGCAGTAGGTCATTTAGTCCCATAGGGAGTTTGTGGTATTAAAAAAAGCATTATCTGGGGAGGGGTGGGATTTCAGCTGGAACATTAACACTCACATACTGTTTGCTGGAGCTCTGAGACTTATGTTAACTTTTGGGTGTTACCAAAAAAGTAAAATATGGGACCTTTAAAGCCTGTTCTGTATTTGAGTGTTAAGTTTGCTTTTCACTATTTTCACATGATTAAAATGTTCCAGGCAATGTGCAATTAGAAATATAGACTTTTTTACTTTATTAAATACATCAGTGTATAAATTCTGCATTCACAATGTATTTCGCAGGTGCAGTGTTTGTCAACGGGAAAGAAATGACCAATCAGCTTCCCGCCATCACCATCGGCTCAGCGATCACCTTCGACATGGAGGTGGTCAGCGTTTTTCCTGCCAACAACAACCCGAGCGATGTGAGCGGCTTCAAGCTGCGTGTTACGATCGGTTCGGGGAACCGCGAGGTGGTTTTTGATTGGCTGCTCGACCAAGTCGTGGACTGCCTCTTTTTCGGATGTTCCTTCGCCCACCCTGGCTGGAAAGTGCTGGTTTTCTGATGCCGCACTTCACGTTTTGCTGATGTGCTTCGTTATGTTTGTATCTTGACGTCAAAGCTGTTTACAGTGTTTTACTCACACATACAGTTAATCCTACAGTAGAGTTTGTTGTCCTGCACTCCGTAGCCACCGTAGCTAAATTTTAAACATGAGAACAACGAGAGACTTGCTGTCTCATTCCTTTATCGTAAACGCTACCATCTTTCAACTTTAGGATTTAAACTTTACCGAGCCGATCGCATCTTAAGTAACAGTTATTAAGGAAAGAATGACTCTTAAAAGGAAAAATAAGGCCCTTATTCAAGTTAGGCAACTAGCATTTAAAGGGGAGATGATTTATTTTTGACCTTTTATGGTTTGTCCCTGAAAAGAGTCCTCCAGCGTTTGCACCCTTCTCTCGTTAAACAGGTGTGCTTGTGGTTTTCATACGAGTATAAAAAATGTTGTGTGCAGATTTGAGTTGCAGAGCATGCTGGTTAACCACACAAGCTCACATGCATGTCTTTTTTTTTTTTTTTTTTTAGTTTTTTTTGTGAGCTTCCAAAGTAATAATTTTTTTTCTCCATCCTAATGCTAATCTCTGGGATTTGGACTAAAATGAAACTAGCGCAAAAACAAATGTGAATGTTGTGATGTTGGCGACAGTTCTTCTGTTGTTCCTAATACGTATCTTACTGCTTAAAACAAAGGTCAAAACCAAACCAGTATACCCATCTCTATACACAAGTGTGTTTATATACACCATTTTACACGAGATGCCAGCAGCTGTACATTTAGCAGCTCAATTTAATTTTTATTTTTTTGAAATATAAACTTTTTTTTTAATGAGAAAACTTTCTTTTTTAAATAATAATTCTTGATTAATGATCATTGCTACTGTAAAAGAAAAGAAAAAAAAAAACAGGAACAAAGTTTTTCTGACCACTTACTACAACTGTTTACTGTCCAAAAATTGTATGATTACAATCAGTAATTTTGCTACTAGCTGAGACATTCCGAGCAATTCCATCGGTTGTCATTTATTGAATGAGGAATCAGAAGAATAAAACCCTATTTAAACAATAAGTCAGTGAGTCAGTATTGAAAAGAAAAAATACAGTTATTTAACAAATGTATAAAAGGTACTTGGATATTATTTAAGTGCTGTTAAACATGTAACCAGACACGTAGCACCATTTACCAAGCTGTGACGGTTCAAGTGAATTTATATCTTCTTTGTACCTCATGTGTGTATGTGCCTTCTGAAAAGACCTATTACAGTGCAGCAGAAGATTTGTCAATTATAATTAATAAACATTTCAATTCTGTTTTGTTTGTTTAGTCCTTCTAAACTATGACTTTGTCATAAAGCAGCTTTATATGGTATTATCAGTGTCAGAGGGGGTTCTGGAACGCACATGTCACTCAGGGTTAAGACCAGTATTATAATACTATTAGTGTATTGAAAGAATGTTCACTTTGAGCAGTTCCTCAATAAGACGCCTAAGTACACAGTGTCTCCGTGTTTATGACTACAGCAGCAGCTCTTAGATGGTACAACTCAACAAAACCCAAGAGATTATTCACTGAAGCAAGTGCAAGGGAAGTCTTGGGCATATGATGTTTTTGGGAGGTCTTTAGGATATGGATGGTGAATCATTAGGATCATCAGAAGAAACATGTAAGGAACGTGCACTGTTTTTGCACCTGGGAGCAGAAAGTTCACAGCTCAACAGGGAATCAGGTTCCTACAGTACCATGCCAAAGTGAACAAAACCTTACTTACAGCTTCAGGTCTGACTCAAACCCCAAGCTCAGTGATGTCTCTCACACACTCAGGGCACTTAGTTACTATCAATATCAATTAACCACTTGATGTCGACATGATTGAGTGAAAAACCAATTGTTCAAATGGATGAAACCATGTAACCAAGAGGCAGGTACTTTTTAGCAGAGCAGAGTCTTACTTACAGTCCAATGACAATGTGGCGCCTTTAGGCCATAAGAAATCACTTCTATGTTTCAAAGCTTATGCAAAGCATCTGATAGGCATCTGAGTGGCCCTTATTCACACCGTATTTACTTTGTGCCTAATGTATAAACTCTTTCTATTGTAAGATACACTGCAAGGATTTGAAGAGGTTAAAACAAGAAAAAAAATTGGGTTGTGATTTTTGACACCTGTTAATGCTTTGGGCTGTTTTTTTGTGTGCATCTTACATACTGTGTCAACAGGAAACACAGATGGGTAGCAGCTTATAATCTATTGGCTTAATTTTGTGGGGCTTTGCCAAATCTATGGTAAGGATGTACAGTGAGAGGAAATAAGACTCACAAACAAGACACTTATTTTTGCTGTTTAATATACTCAGACATTCAAGAAGTAAACAGACATTTAAGGTTTTATGATAAAATGTATATAGCTACATTTGTATTAATTTTTTTGACCAAGTAAGATTTAGACCCACATATTAATGCATTATTCATATTTTGCTGACTTTCCTTAATTGGCTTTAAGAGCAAATACTTGATCATCGGATGTCCTACCTAACGCAACCCTCCCGTTTTTCCGGGCTTGGGACCGGCACTTCATTCAGTTGCTGAAGTTTGGGCATTGGGTGGGAGTTAAATGGGGGTCTGAGACACATACAGTGTGTATGAAAAAAACACTGTGTTTATTGGTTGGGAAAATGGGCTGTGGTTACTCCTAACAGGAGCAGGCACAAGAGGAAGAACAACATGATGACCTTCTGAAAATTCTCGGATACATTATCATCAAACATCAATTGATTGTTAAAAACTACAGAGCCATAGCCAGGACCATAACCTTTTCTCTCAGGGCAATGAGTCTGAAAATATCATGGTGGAAACCTCAATGAACTTTACCCAACCGTCCCAGGACAGGTGAAACTCCCAAGCGACCAAACTAATAATAAGGCAGAAAAGAGCAGTTATTGAAGAAAAAGGCGACCTGAAATCATCAGGGAACCCTAAGAGATGAACTGCACTGCTTTATTCTCTAATACTCTTCTCTATTCCTACACCTTACAAAAATCTTGTATTTAAAAAAAAAAAAGAAGAAGCACAGATATACATTTCTTAAAGCATTTAAACAAATACAGTTCATCCAAAAAAAGTGTCAACCTAATTTATCTTTTGGAATTTAATATGAACATCTCATATACTAGTTTCATCACACAAAATGAAATATTTCAAGCCTTTTTTTTACAGCTCATTTATTCATTCATTCAATTTTGTTTGTATATCGCTTTTGACAATAGTCATTGTCGGAAAGCAGCTGTACAGAATCAATAGAAAATTATGGAAATGTGTATGAAATGTGTGAGAAAATACGAATCAAAATGATCAGATCGTCCCTCATGAGCAATCCGAGGGCAACGGTGGCAATAGGAAGAAACCTCAAAAGGAACCAGACTCAACAGATAACCCATCCTTATTTGGGCAGCTGGATATTCAATGTAACAGTTGATGGCTTTAAGTTAATATGGAGTCCAGTTCATTTTAGGAGGTTCAAGCAGACTGTAGGAAATTCCAGTCCTGACTAATGAGCGTCCTCAAAGAACAGCTGCATGCATCAGACAAGGCCAGGACCATCACTTATGCATTCAATACTTAGTCTGGGTTCCATTAGCACAAATTATTGTATTAATGCAGCATAGCACCACCCTGTTGATTTTGGACCTGATAAAATATAATGGACCAGCACCGGCAGATGACATGGCTCCCCAAATCATCACCGTCTGTGGAAACTTCTCAGTGTACTTCAAGCTACTTGGATTCTGTGCCTCTCCACTCTCCCTCCAGATTATGGGACCTAATTTTGTAAAAGTAATGCAAAATTTACTTTTATCTGAAAAGAGGACTTTGGGCCACTGGTAAGCCACTTCTGACATTGCCTCTGGTTCAGTAGAGGCTTAATACTAGGAATGCAACAGTTGTAGCCAATTTCCTGAAGACGTCTGCGTGTGGTGGCTTTTGATGCACTGACTCCAGCCTCATTCCACTCCCTACTGTATAAGCTCTCCCAGGTTCTTGAATTTTTCTTTGTTTGGAAGTAGTCTTAAGTATGAGGTCATACCTTTTTCCCTTCCAGTTATCTTTCCATTAATATGACCTTCTGTGGCTTGCCTTCTTTATGGTGGGTGTCAGTGATTATTTTCTGGTCAACTGTTAAGTCAGCAGTCTTTCCCATGCATGTACAGAACTAGATCATAAGATACACACTTTTTTATACTGTATAATATTTGAATAGTATAATGTATATTCATTTTAATAGTAATCAAATTGGAATATTATAATATTTTAAGATTTTGTTTGAGTTTAATTGTTTGAATTTTTGAGAATTTTGAAATTTTCATTTTGAACTTTTTCATTTTCATGAGCTGTGAACCAGAATTATCAAAATTAAAACAAAAAAAAAAGCTTAAAGATTTCACTTGAGGTGTAATAAATTCATAAGGTTTGAAAGAGTTTCCAATATATGAGTTTTAAAATTACAATTTAAAAATTATAAAATAGTGAAAGAAAAAAAACCCACAATATTCGTTTTCGATGCCCTGTACGCTTTTAGCAGTTCTTAATCATATTTGGAGAAAGAAGGCTGTGATTATAATGCCAAGAACACCAAACCCACAGTGACAAAGGGAAAGAGGAAGGAGTATTATGATGTGGGTCTGCAAATGCTATTAAGGGGTTTTGCATCTCAAAAGGAAACATGAGTCATGTTCTGGTACATATTAGATGAGAATTTAATCTCATGTGCCAAGAAACTGAATTTGTCAAGATGTTTCAGGAAAGCCAGAACACACCCTTGTAACCTTGGAGAATTGAAGATGACTTGCCAAGAGGAATGCTGGAGAAGAATGATTTAATTCTTAAAACATTGTCAACTCTGCCAACATCAGCGTAAAATTTGTTCATTTGTGGTGTCGGCTAACTTTTTCTCTCATAAGTACAAATTCAAAAGACGTGTGTAATAAAAAAAGCACTGGAAATATACACTAATCATAACATTAAAACCACTAACAGGAAAAGTAAATCCTGTTTAAAAGTATTAAAAACACTAATATTCAAAAAAAAGAAAAAAAAGCCATAAACAATGGCGCCTGTAAAGGAGTGGGATATACAAGAAAATATGTATCAAAGACAGTATTAGGCAGGAGGTGAACAGTCAGTTCTCAAAGATGTGTTGGAAGCCTGAAAAGAGAACAAGGTAGAGTATCTTCAAAACAGTAGAGTACAGTATATCCGATATGCAGTGGTTCGTACAGTACCAACTAAAAGTGGTCTAAGGAGGGACTACTGGAGAAGGTAATCAGCACCTAAGGCTCATTAATGTGCATAGGGAGCAAAAGCTATCTGTGTGGTCTGATCCCAAATAAACGCTACTGTAGTCAAACTTATTAAAAAAAAGTTAATACTGGCTATGATAAAAAGGTTTAAAAACACAGACTGCATAGTAATAGAACAGTCAAGAGTTACAATGGGCATGAGCATGAACATGAGAAGTGGTCCATGGAACAATGAAAGAAGGCGGCTTGATCAGATTCATCATATTTTCTTTTATATTATGTGGTTGGCTGGATGTACATAACGTACCTGGGAAGGTTTTTGAACCAGGATGCACTATGGGAAGAAGACAAGCGGGTGTAGGCAGCGTGATGCTCTGTATATATGTGTATCTGCTGGGAAACCTTGGTCCCTGATATTCACCTACTTAAACACTGTTGCTGATCAAGTACACCTCTTTGTGGAAATAGTATTCTCTGATGGCTGTGGCTTCCTTTACCAGGATAATGTGCCTTGAAACCCAGCAAAAAAATAAATTAGGAACATAAAGTGTTCTAGGCCTCTGTATCAATCCGATCAAGCATTTGTTGATGTACTGGAAAACAAGTTTAATCATTGGAAGCCAGAAACTTCCAGTACTTAAAGGATCAGCTGCTACAGTAACGCATAAATGTCGCGTTACTAACGATGTTAACGCATAAATGTCTCACTGGTCAGGCACCATCTTATCTGCAAAAGCTGATCTCTGTACAGTGTTCTAACCGCATTCTTAGGTCATCTGGAAGTGTGCTCCTCAAAGTCCCTTTTACCAGACTCCGTACCATGGGGGACCGAGCCTTCTGCTC
>JAOTRS010000025.1:7089422-7106422 GCA_028565755.1 Dinotopterus cunningtoni
TACAACACTTTATTCACAGTATATTTTTTAACCTTTTACTTTTTTTTTTTTTTTTTTTTTTTTTCAACACAACAGTGACGAAACAAAAAAAAAAAAAAAATCATCCATAGTATGTTCTTCGAAATCTTCAAAAAAAAAAAATTTAAATAAGCTGTGCTGGTTTTCTGAGAATTTACACAAAAGCAAACGATTCCTCATGCTGTGAATGAACAGGAATGTTTGTATCAGCTGCCAGATATCTTGAAACATAGCTAGCACAAGGTGTACCCGAGTAACTAGCATTTAGTAGCTAGTAATGTTAAACTTCTTGCTCCTTAGTATGATAGCAAACTCTGATTAAAATTCAAAGCTGTCAAGTTAAGAAGCGACGGGTAAATGAATATGTAACATTTATTAGCTTCAAATGCTTCGAAGTAGAGAACTGCCAAGTTCTCTCCAAGTGGACAAAAATTACACTCATGTTTAACTAACTGCTGTAAAAGACTTGAAATGTAATTTCCTAGCTAGCGTACATTAGAGCTCTTCAGCCAGCTAAGAAAAAGCAGGCACTGCTGTATAAAATACCTTGAAGAAACAAGTCTGCGCCAGAAAAGAAAACGAGAGAAAGAGACCACACATATTTCACAGCATCATGGATCAACTCGAGTCATCGATTACCGGCACATACCCAGTGTGTACAACCTGGTTTCAGTGCAACAGTTAGACATTCACACTTGATTTTTAGCACCTTGATCTGTGTATACATGTGTGTACGTGTGTCTCAGTCTCACACTCCTGATGCCATTGATTAAGGGAGTGTCAACACATTTACAGCTTAAAAAAAAAAATTTAAATACAATCTCCTCTACCAACTCACACAGACTGATTTTACAGGGTAAGACATCCATAAGGTCAACAAGGGAAAGGTTTTCTTGAACAGCTACACATCAGCATTATTAAAAACATCCAGCTTTCCAAAAGTTTCGCTTTGACCTACTGGATATGAAACATGCCTGATTTTGAGTTGCAGGAACATGCGTATTAATATGGTGTATTAAACAGCTTAACATATCGCTATGTCGCAGTGCTGCAGCTCTGTAATGCTGAAGCTTTGGAATGAAACTTTTTACTGTTGAACTTTCCTGAGATGTTCAGGTCATAATGCGCACCAGGATGGCGCATCATAATATTGCCAGACGCAGCTTTTCAATATTAAATCCCCGGAGTAACTGGGTATCCCAATACTTTTGCACACCCCTAAGAAATGACCGCTTTTACAGACATCTTTAATGTTAAGCTGGCTTAAGTCCTTTTGTTGATTATAATCCAATTACATAACGTCAACCAACATAAGGTTGAGACTAAGAGCGTTTTCACATTAGGCACGATTGATTCATACTGTACTTAGAAACGATTGTTTTCCCCTCCCCCGCTGGTCAGAGTTCACATTGTTTTTGTGCACCATTCCCAGACACGCTTGCGTATTTACACCCTCCAATACACCATTAAACATGAGAAAAAATGAACAAGGAAGTTGCCTTTTATTATTGGTATTTCGTTCAAGAGCAACACTCTTGCATGCATCCACCTGTATCAGCTTTGGATTTGTAGATATTGGAGGAGACCGACAGCACCAATGATGTCACATCTGAACAGCAATCTACTTCTGTTCTGAGGTACGCTTTCAACTGCTACTACATCTGATTTGATCTGCACCCGAGTATTCTGTATTGTTCCTGACACTAGCTTTTCCAGTAGTCTCAGGAACAGTTCATGAGCACAAAACAATTGTGTTTTCACAGATCAAAATGAACCAGACTTTGGGGTCAAGTGTTCTCAAAAACTATCCCGGGGAACTAATGTGAAAACGCCCGAAGACAGATATGAGATTTTAGCTTAAGCTTCACATTCTTCGAGAGTTGTCACTCGGCAGAATCAAGGCATGTGCACCAACATATGTTAGACATCAGGGTTGGGAAATAAAGACTGTTTTTTGTGCAATCCTGATTTTTTTTTTTTTTTTTCATTAGCAATAGTTTCATTACTTGGCGTAAGAAAAGTAAATTTTTTTCCAACCAATCAAAGCAGATCAAAAACAAGTAGCGAATTAAAAATAGAACTAAATACAAAAAAAAAAAAAAAAAGTCACGATGATTGGATTGGCATACAAAATGGCTAATTGGACATGAGAAAATGATGCCCCACGTTGTATTCATTCATTTATTAACCAGTCCTTGAACAGTCCCCCTCCAAAAAAAAAATAAAAATTTGTTCCAACTGTCCAATATTAAAATTAACCGAAAATTTTGTACTTGTGCATTGTGGTGATCAACATCAACCCGACATCAAGGATAGAGCTTGAATTAAATTTGCCAATTACAGTCTGACACCGCAAACCAGGAATCAAGAGTTACCCAGTCATTTTTTTTTTTTTTTTACTGCTAGGTACTTTTCACAATTGCTAGACAGGTTACTCATCATGCCTCTATTTTCAGATAGCTGGCTTTTTTACACTGAGATTTTATCCCCATTAAGACATTGTGCGAGTGGCAACATAATGAAAGGTGACTGAATTTAACCCAGGCCCATCCCTTGTTGACCCCCAGATGTGCTAATGGGACATTTTTTTTCCCTTTTAATAATCGTTTACTGTGGCCTGAACGTACACAGTTTCAAAAAGCATCTGACAAAGCAAAAAAAAAGAAATTATTAATAAAAGGTCACGAAGGCCAAGTCTTACCCCTATTTGACACACTGTTTAAAATATATTAAAAATATTTCCATTTGAAAATTGGTGCCAAAAAAAAAAAAAAAAAAAGGTTAACATCTTTTTCTTTCAAAAAGGTACAAAAATAGCACCCAGGTTTATTTCAAAGCACGAAGTAGTTCATTAGCTCCAAATAATCTGTTACTTTACGGTTAAAATGAATGATCTTGCATCCAGTGGTCTGGCAGCTCCTGTCGTCTGTGAAAGCTCAGAAAAGAAAATTTCTGTTCTGCTGGCTTTCAGGGGTGTTCCTTCGCAGGTTCTGCTACGTCGTTGTTCCGAGCTGGTTTAAATTGGCGCAGGCGACCCATGGCCCTGTCAATGATCAATGTGCTCACCAGGCCGAAGTCGTGCATGCTGACCAAATGCAGCAGGAAGTTCCGGCACAGGTTCTTCTCAACAATGATGGAGCCGTAGTTCTCCACGAACAGCATGCAGGCCTGAGTCATCTGATTATCAGCTATAAATCTGATCACGGCAAAGAGAGGAAAGAAGGAAATTAGATTCCTGCTCCTATTACCAGTCATTCAGAGAAGTCAAGTCACCTTTAGTAAGGTAGTGTTTAAATTGATTTGAAACACAACCAGTCAGGCATTTAGAAAAGCCTCATTATTTTCAGGGCAGTATTTGACTTAATTTGAAACACAGCCAGTCGCTTGCCCAGTGCCGGTTTGTCTAAAACTCCTTTCAAAATTAGATTTTTAGAGCTTCTAATGGCTTTAGCAACATTATCCCTCTCTGAGTGTCTCACGTGTGTGTTCAAAATTTAATTAACATCAGTGAAACGCCTTACAGAACATTACAAGGCGTCCCTGAATGTAGGACAGGTTAATGTTTAAAGCGTGTTTTAACTTGTGTGAATAACGGACAGGCTGGTTATCACTTTTAGTTTTGCCTTTAGGAACATTGAGATATCTCTGGATAACAGGCTGTGTATTAAACCACATTGAAGTGCAGTTTAACTGGATGAATTTTGTTAGTTAGAATTTTGTTTGCTATTGTTAGTATCACTGGGAAAATAACTGGGAGATACTTACCCGTGTTTCATGACATGAAGGTTCCACAGTTTCATCACCTCCTTCTCTCCTTCGTTGACATCAGTAAACTCATCAATTTGCTACAATGAGAAAGATAGGAGATTAGTAGAGTTTAGCTGTTAACTTGCTAGCACAAGTACAGATGTACAAACGTTACTTCAGTCAGCTGCATGCCTATGGATGAAAGAGTCCGTGGGGAGGGGAAAAAAAAAACAAACAGAACAATTTATTTTTTTTAACAGGTACGCTACTACCATTATCGCATAGTAGTCAGTTAATGACTATAAAATTTCAAACGAATTCAAATGGGTTTCCCAAAAATTTTAAATAGACAGATCTTACACCAAAATGTTCATGGTTTGAGACTTGTGAATGTTTGTTTGGGACATGACACAAAACCGAAATATTAAAAATTTCGCTGTATTACTAAAATTTAAATTACAAAGTCTTCATCTTTATCATAGGATAGCATTTTTTTTTTTTACTGTTTAGAATTTAGTATGATTTTAAACATTTTTTTTTTTTTAATGGCCGTCCTATCCTCTCTCTTAAACAACCCACTGAACCTCTAGCAATAACGGTTCACTTTTCTATTCAAGTTAATGCAAAACGCCGTACATTCTCTGTGTGTGGGTCAGCTGAGCAGCCAGGGCTGTTGCTAGGTTAACCAGGCTAAACCACACCACCTTCACATACTGGCTGGACTCTGAGCCAGTATAAATGCTATTATCTTGGGCATTGTGTGGGCAAATGAGCCATTTTCCCCTCGATTTTGTTTAGCAAAAGGGATGCACCATTGTTCCCCTACTTCACAACTTCTACAGGAATTATCTCTAGTTTCTAAGGCTAAAGCTGCATTCCTGGCTTCATGTGACAATCCTGTTCAGTAAAGAAAGCACCATAGACATACTTTGAAGATAACCAGACTACAGTAGCCTATTCTGCAGCCAACTACATGCCATATAAGAGCATGCTGAGAAACATGCTCAGTAAAACTCAGCCAGTTTAGCCTCGGATCATTTTCATTGATCATTATCTTATAGCCTGGGGGGAAAAAAAAGGAAGACACCTCCCAGACGCTGCTGTAGACACAACATCCTCTATTCATAGACTCCTCCTTACTGAGCTTTATATAATAGAGAGGATTGTTGATGGACATGAGATTTGCACCAAGTTCCACAATCAGCTGCAACTTGTTTGCATTTTTTTAAGTAGTGTTTCCTCACCATGACTGTTTTCTCCCTCAGCCACTCAGGGTCTTTCTCGTCCTCACTGTCTTCGTCCATCTCTTGAGGACGTAGCGGCATACAGCTGTCACTGTGGAAGTACAGGCGGTTATGGCCGCTTACTAACGGCCTCCTCTGCTCCAGCGGCACCTCGTCACACTCCAGGAACTCGGAGAGACTCGGCTTAGTGCGCCTCGGCCTGTGAACACACTACTACAATCACCATCACACTTCACTGCAAGATGAGGGGAACCGATAAAGAAGCTGATTTTAAACTGAACTGAAATTAAAACAGCAGCATTATGTTAGGGCTAAACCTCTCACTATTAAAATGTTTCAAGGCATTAAAGGCCATTTGAAACGGGAAAATGCACACCAGGACAAGAGCTGGGCCTTCATGTAACTGTCTCTTATTAAATTTCCCATTTTGTACTGCAATTGATTTTAGGGCTTAAAATTCCCCACACCTACCGTTCCACTTATTTATATGTCAGCAGATGTAGCACTTTTCCAGGCTAGCTGACACTTTTGTAAGTGGGTAGGACAAAGAGGCCTGATTAGCACAGGCCCTGGTGTGATACAGCAGAAAAAAATATATGCTGTATATAGTCTTATTATTTCTCACAAACATGCACAAACACAAAACTGACCTGCAGACAAGGATGTGTGTGACGCAGGTGCGTTTAACAGGGCCATTGCGACTGAAGGCGAAGCCAGGCTGGCAGTGCAGGTCGTGAGGGTTTCCAACATAGGATCCATCATAACACTCATTCACAGACACGTCTATGCGAGCTCCTTTAGGGTGAGGCTGTTCGGCACAGAAGACAAATTTTAAATCCAAATTAAAACACTTTACCCTCTCGCATGGGATTGTTAGATGTCCCATCATTGGTTCCTTTACCAGGACAAGTAACAACAATCAAAAGAGTGTAGAATTTACAATATCAATAATAGAACACCAATTCAACAGTGGATGGAACAGAAATAATTAAGCAAACTAAAATGAATTAAGGACAGATTACACATTACAAAAATCAGAGAATTCTGTCTTGCGGATATTCATGCACCTCAGTGTTTCCCCACTTTTAGAGTACACTTGGGCGGGCCACCGAAGTGTATTATTATTATCGGTCACAACCAAAAACAACTGTAAAAAAATTTGATCTTATAAACCTGTACCATTTCTTTGCCTGTGTGACCCCCTTTAAATAATAATAAAAAAAAAAAAAACATTTTGCATAGTTGGTTAAAATGATATAAAATTCAGTTCATCATATTGCCTAGGTTGTGCTGAAAAAAAGTGGGTCAATATATCACTTAATACTGACCCCACAAATAAATAAATAAATAAATAAATAAATAAAGGTGTACATTAGAGGCCTCCCCTTCTCCAGGGCCAATAGATTGGGCACGACTGGTGCAGAATAATTGTATTGGATCTTGGGCTCGCTTGTCTTTAGAAAAGTGAGGCTAGGAGTCGTGTTTGCGTTTAAAGCCCCCGTTCCCAGTCGGGGTAAGCCACCCAGACGTCGAAAGGCCATGAGGACGCACCTTGGATTAGAGCCGTTATCAAGGCATTATACAGATCAAGAGTAGCAGATACATCTCAGCATTAACTGTTCAAAAGAGATCATTGCATATTTTAGATGCCTTCAGCATTCCTTTACAATGTATAAAAAAAAGAAAACTCAAGAACAACTATCACTATCACTAAGTGGTCCCAAACTTTTGTGCGATATGTGTGTGTGCGCGCATTAAAACCTAGTACAGTGAAACCTCGGATTGCGAGTAACGCGGTTTTTAATAATTTTTGACTTGGAAAAACAAACAAGTCTTGGTATACGAGTACCGAGCATCATGTATCACGGATGTGCTTCTTGTTTTGAAACCGAGCGTCACGTGATCACAACTGAGCCAACAGTTTTTCTCTCTCTTGCACTGCGGAATTGTGGGTAATCGTCTCCCCTGCTGGGTCTTAGTGCGCGTCTCTCA
Organism: Dinotopterus cunningtoni; assembly: GCA_028565755.1. NCBI lineage: Eukaryota > Metazoa > Chordata > Actinopteri > Siluriformes > Clariidae > Dinotopterus > Dinotopterus cunningtoni. The sequence continues at coordinate 7,096,424 of JAOTRS010000025.1, forward strand.
CTCTCACCCGTGCACGCGTGTACTGTTTACTATAACATGGTGACCACGTGTGTGTGTAAAACATTTTATTTTGTGTGTGTACTGTATGTGTGTGTACAGCGAGCATGTAAAGCAAAAGCAAGTCTCATTAGAGAGGTTAAAGATCCATTTTCTCTTTCTGCTCAAGGCTCAGCCTGCTCTTTGTGACACACACACACACAGACCCCTCCTACTTTCTCCTTCACAGACACACACACACCCCTTTTACTTTCTCCTTCACACACACACACCTCCTACTTTCTCCTTCAGACACACACACCTCCTACTTTCTCCTTCAGACACACACACCTCCTACTTTCTCCTTCAGACACACACACACACACACACACCTCCTACTTTCTCCTTCAGACACACACACACACCTCCTACTTTCTCCTTCAGACACACACACACACCTCCTACTTTCTCCTTCAGACACACACAAACACACTTTCTCTCTGCTCTACACAGAAACACTGCTCTGTCACTATTCTTTTCAAAGGTTAAGTGCAGGTTAATTTGTTTTATTTTTACTTTACAGCAGTGATTCCGTTAGTGTGTCGCTCAATCGAGTGTCATTAGAGTGATTTCTTGTTTATTTTTTCGATAAAACAGTGTTTCCATTGTGTGTGCGTGCGTGTGTGTGTGAAAAGAGTGGAGAAAGGATAAATTGTGTAAGACGAGAAGGGGGAGAGGGGAGCTTACTTTAGATTCACACACACAACGGAAACACTTATCTGTCAGGATTTATTTTTACTTTTTTTTAAGGTAAAGTTCAGGTTAATTTGTTTTATTTTTACTTAATATTTTGTGTTAATTATTTGTATTTAACACAATATATATGTTTTTAGTTTTTTGGGCTGTGAAACAAATAATTTGAGTTTCCATTATTTCTTATGGGAAGATTTAATTTGGTTTACGAGTGTTTTGAAATACGAGCTCGCTTCAGGAATGAATTATGCTCATAATCCTAGGTTCCACTGTAAATCAAAAATGGCCAAAATATTGTGCGCGCATTAAAGGCTACATGCTCTGACAAATAGTACTATGTTTGTAAGCCAAAGTCTTTAGTTCTTAATTTTTTTTTACTTGGTCTTACTCTTCAAATATGGGTATATTAAGGGAAAGGTTAGTAGGTTTGATATTCGAAATGTAAAATTAACAGAAATATCAAATAAATCTAAATATTGTGTTAAAGGTCAAATGTATTTGTTGTTTGCTGCATGTAGGAAACCACTTTTGTGCCGCAGGTAATGACAGCCCAACCAGCTGGCTACCACCGCAAGAATATTTTAGACCTGTGGGGAAACATTGCACCAAGAAACCAAAAGGGGATACTAATTTTTGCACTCAACTACATTTTTAAACCACACACTCTGCTAAAGTCAAAGAGAAAAAAGTCAAAGTTTTATCCTCTCACCACGTAGTTGAAGATGAAGCGGCTGTGAGAGAGCTTAAGGTGTTTGAGGAGGCTGTACAGGTTACGGCAGTTGAGCGTACACCAGGGACAGTGCAGGTCGTCTCGAGCCTCCGTCTGCTGCCGCGTGTTATTGTTATACAAAAACTTCAGGGAGATTGAAAAGAAAAATGGCTTTTAGCAAACAGCACCATTTTTTACATTAATCAAAAGTTAGCATTATTTATTTTCTTTTCTCCCTTTCTATAAGCATGTTGCTAGAACAACATTGGTAACGTTATACAAGTACTTTTGCTGTACATAAATCAAAAGCTTCTGAAACACATTAGACGAAAGGATGTGCTTGAGTGAATGCATACAAGTTTCATCGTTAGTAAAAACATGCTACCTGATAATAAATGCGGATTTTCTGCCGAGGCTCAATGTGAACCTGCTCTTTCCGCAAGAGCGCATCTGAGCTGACAGGATCTTTAACAGCTGCATAACAAAACAGCAGAAACATTATGTCGTGTTAGTAACTGTTAATAAAGCTGAGCTTGTGTTAAAGCTCATTTTCCATGCATGCCATTATCTAAACATTTAACAACTAAGGAAAATGCTCTTTATTTTAATCAATATAAAAGTCACAACATCATAAAATTAAAGATTTTAGCCATCATTATCATGAAAGGAAAGTTTACTGTCGCCATACCTACTGTTTGTGATGGTTTAGGTGTATTAGACTTCTGGTTCTCGCTGCCACTCGTGTGCGTGTTGCGTGTAGCGAGAGGTCGGGCCATCGGTGCCGTGGTGAGGTCACTTTCCTCGCCAGTCCAACGCAGCGTGAACTTCAGAGTCGGGCCGTGAGAGAACGTGTCGAATGGAGGAACCCACTGAGAGACAACATACGCGGACAGCATGGGTTAACATCCATGACTGTGTGTTTTCCTACAGTTCTCTTTCTCCAATCTGTCCTGTTCTATTCCTAGCTATAAAACAACTAACACGATGTATTGCTTTTCTGTGACTTCAACACTAATCCTTGTTAACAATAAACGTTTCCGTCACACCTTTCCGTCCACGATGGTTTCCCATGTGGCTCGTTTCTTGCCGACAGGACACTCCTCCATCTCCTGCATCGACACTTCATATTCGCCATCCAGCAGCTGCAGACGCCTTTACACACACACACAAAAAAAAAAACAAAAAAAAAAAACACCCATAATATAAAAAACGTGGTCAAGCACTGACATGAAACTTATTTAATTTGAGTCACATTTACACACACACACACACACACACACACACACACACACACCTGTTCTTATCAAACACTGTCATCTGTGCTACAAACATTGTCTCTCCATCATCTCGGTGGGAGGAGTAACGTTTCTTCCTGCCGGGTAGCTCGTCAGCAACGTCTGTGCAAATACACAATGTTTATGAGTGTACTGTGACATCACCAATGGTCACACAGTGGAAGCAAGATCCTATGACCAGTTATGACACACCGTGATGCATTCTCACTTTTACGAAACAAGAACTGTGTACTTTCATCACCTGGCTCATACTGTCCCTGACGAAATCTCCACTGGACTTCCCTTTTCACATTCTAAGTGAATAATCATTATAACTTAATGCGGTCAGCACCTACAGAAGTCTTCTCTGCAACAACATTTCACTTTGTAATAGTAAACCTAACAAACTTGACATTTGGTGACTGGTGTCTGTAACTGAACTCGTTTTTAGTTCGTTAAGACATGGATTTGTGTGCAGCGTATAATGGATATGACTTACTGTTGTCTCGGGCTCCGATCTCCCTCCCTGCAGGACACGTGACCCTGAAGAGCAGTGAGTAAGACTTCACCATGTGGCTGTTACTGGCCTCGAACTCCTGGCTCGGCACAGTTATGGTCGGCCACGTCCCTGTCTTCACCCGCGGGTTCAATGGCACCTGCTTCTTCGCGGTAGGAACCTGTTTTATGGGGCAACTCACATCCTGCAGATATCACAAGAAATAGAGACCAGATCTTTGACAGACATACTAGTAGTACATTATTATGCACACTTTGATGCATCACTTACAGTGCTGTGAAAAAGTATTAGCCCCTTCCTGATTTTAATGAAAAAAAAAAATAAAATAATTTTTGCATACGCGTCTCACGATCATCAAACAGATTTTAATATCACACAAAGATAACGTGAGTAAATTCAAAATGCTGGTTTAATTTATTAAGAGGGAAAAAAGCTGTCCAGTCCTACCTGGCCCTATGTGAAAACACACCAGAAAGTCCACCTCTGAATGGCTCAAAAATAAATAAATAAAATAAAATAAATAAATAAAAGTTATGTTATGAGTTTTAAGAGTGGCCTAGTTGAAGTCCGGACTTAAATCTGATTGAGATGCTGTGGCATGACACGTCATTCATGTTCAAAACCCCTCCAATGTGGCTGAATCAAAACAACTCTGCAAAGAAGAATGAAACAGAATTCCTCCACAGCGATGTGAAAAACTCGTTGCCAGTTATCACAAACACATGACTGCAGTTGTTGCTGCCAAGAGCGGCACAACAAGTTATTAGGATTGAGGGCAATTACTTTTTCACATGGAGACAGGTTTGGACAGCTTTTTTTCCCTTAATTAATGAAATCATAATACAAAAAGTGCATTTTGTATTTGCACGGGTTATCTTTGTGTAATATTAAATATGTTTGATGATCTCAATTATTAATGTGTGACAAATATGCAACACAAAAAAGTAAAAAAAAAAAAAAGATTCAAATACTTTTTAAAATAACAGTTTTTCCACAGTCACATGTTTACTGTGTTTTTTTCCCTCCCCACATTGAGGTTATCCCTGAATACAAGAGAGTTCTGTCCAAGTGTAATTTGTGGTCATGGGGAAAAATGCTGATATTCCCTATAGCTCTGCCTGGACTCCATCACCTCCTCAGTTCTGTATAAACAACTATTATGTACTAGCTAGCTAACTTGTTATCCTCACTTCCAGCACGTTAACAGTGTGTTTTTTTGTGTGTCCCCCCTCTATATTTGCTGTTACTTGTAGAGCCGATAGCTGCAGGGTGTTTACAGGGACGGGACAAACGTGTTCAAGCGAGCCTTTGATTGGATACACATTTGATGAGTACAGGATGAAACATCAAAACACTTTAAACAGGTTTCCAGAAATATTCAGCCGTGGCCAAAAGTGGGTCTTTAAGTCACCAAAAAAAAAAAAAAAAACCACACACACACACACACACACACACAAATTCTGCATGGCAGGCAAATTGCAAAAGTCTGGGGTCAACACTGCAAATATATTTACATAAAGTTAATGTAACTGTCAATTAAAGCCTTTGATACTTATGAAATGCTTTTAATTATACTGTACTTCGGAATATAATAGTAACATCTGACAAAAAATCTAAAAACTTAGATCTACAATTAATATTTGCGTCATCAAAGTTTTGACCACAGCTATAAAGATTCACCGAAACCCACACAAGTCTATTTGTGTTTACAGCACTAAGAAAGACCAAGCTACATTTCATGGGTACTGTAATGCGGCTTTTTGTGGAACAGGGTTAAGTGTGGGTGAGAGTGTAGAGTTGTTACCTTCCTCTTCTTATGACACACTTTGATGAGCAACACCTCCAGCGACACAGAGCTCTCCTCGTTCTCGCAGTTCTGTGTCTTATCTGAAACATTTTATCACTCTGTTATTAAAAATATGAACGAGTACAGGATAAGCCGAAACGAGTGGGGATTATTGAAGAGAATGACAAAAGGGTAGACAAGCAAAGGGAGAAAAAAAAAAAGCAAACAAATACAAGTGCATGCACAAACATAAAACATACCATACTAGTATATCTACTGTACTTAGCAGCAATAAAATGCTGTATGTACTGTGATACGAGAATGTAAAAATCAGCATAGAAGCTCTTACCAACTTTATGAAAGAAGCCGGTGAAGGTGAGCTGCAGGTGTGAAGCCAAACTGAGGAACGAGTCAACAACATGCGTCACACACTTTTGAACTTGTGAAAAAAAAATTAAATTAAAAGATTTAAACCAACTACAGATAAGCCGAGATCAGCTTACTTGTGTGCCTCCTGCTCAGTTTTCATCCTTTCCACTTTGAAGAGCAGATCGTCCGTGTTAAAATTTTTTCTGACAGACAGGAAGACACAAACAACACTGAGGCTTCCGTCGTAAACGCGAAACATTGTATGTTGTAATTCATCATTTATAAAACAACAATTTTTTTTTTTATTATTTTATTTAAATTTTTAATTGCATGTTTGAATAGTTTTGCTTAGTTAAAAAAAAAAAAAAAAAAAAAAATGGCACTGTTAAAACGCTTTCTAACATTTGCTATTATCATCCTGTATGACACTGTATTAATAAGTCACTGAGAAATTATTATTAGAATCAGTTAATCGCTGGACACTGCCATGCTTTACTATTACACACTTCTGCTGTCAGCCAGACAGTTACTGCATCTCTCATCTGCTGCTACAGAGGGGTATTTGCCAGTTAGTGGTTTTGCCGGTTTATGGCAACAGAACTGCTGATGCTACAGGTGGTGAGAATGTGGAGCTGCGTTGTATAGACTATTACTAAAATTCACTTCCCATTATTTTATTTAACAACAAGCTAAATTTTAGCCAACAAGAAGTTTCCAGAATACACAAAAATGCTGAATGTTTTTTATTAGAAAGTAGTAATGCCTTCCCAATTTATGATTTAATGGACAGGAATAAAAGAATAGAATTAGGGTATTTATTTGTATGAATTGAAAGAAAAAAAATATTGGATAGCAGACCAGAAGTTGAAGATTCAGTGTACTTCACCATGTTTTGGTTGTTATCCATTTGTTACTTTACAAGATTTCGTTAGATTATCATTATCACATCAAACCAAGTTTTATTGTGCTTGTGCCCTCAACGCGACACCAGCGAAAATTTCATGTAGTCAGTCTCCACAGTGCAAATAAAATAAATTATATTGGGCCATGATTAGATTTGTCATTTTCTCTCAAATTGTTTAAGCATAAAGCGACACTCTTAAAGAGTTACACAATGATTTTACGTTGCACTTTATAGTCCAGTTTTGCTACACTTTCCAAATGTCCAACATGTTCCTGATTCTGAGTTCATCTTTTGTCGTTGCATGCTAGTTAACTCGGCTAGTAAAAATTGTTCGACCATCAACCTGATAATGTGTGTAGTACAGCTGGTGGTGGGAACTAAACAAGTTACAGCACTGTGCGATCGTGAAGCAAGTTGGGAATAAAAAAGTTACATTTTAACAGAAACCTTATTTTGCGAAAGCCAAATGTAGTCCCTTTTTTCCCCCTCTGGTTGTTGAACATACCTGTCTCTTTCACCATGTTTTCTCATTATTAATTTATCCTATTTTTCAAGCTGAACCCCTGTTACCTTTTGCTGCTGGCTCGTGAGTTGCGGTGGGACATGTATGTGAGGGTCCTGTGCAGAAAAATGGGCTGAAACCAAAAGAAAGGCAGAAACAAAAAATACAGTCACTTCTCTTATATTTCTGTGGTCAGCTTTACTGTTTCAGAAGCAGAAAAGACAAATATACTTACAGCCATGAGGTTCCTCGTACGAAGGAATCTGTATATCTGAGTAGGTTCTGAAAACAGACAGAGTTAAATGCTGACATTAAACATGTACCAAGAGTATCAACATAAGCAGTTAAGGTGATTGTTCAGGCAGAAATGGCCCCCTAACTAAATAAATTTTGATGTCTTTTGGTTGACACTTGGGTGTAACACTATGTTACTAAATGTCTGTAAGGAGCTGCATATCAGGCATTATGGATAGGAATCTTCAGTGCCAAAGGTTTGTGACAATCATTTCTGAAACAAGAAAGTCTTCAGGAATTTGTGCTTTGCTGGTTCATTGTGTGTTTCATGTTACAGCATGAATGATGACAGAAAATTACTTGTTTAGTAGAATTTCCAACATCAAATTTAACTACAAATTAGGAAAAGTATGACAAGATCTTTTATAAATGCACTGCCTGGCCAAGAAAAAAACTAAATGTCCAATATTGTTCCCTTTAGGACAATTTTTACTGAAATTAGATTAAGAATGGTCTAAAGATTATAAAGCCATGAAGAATACCAGAAAAAAAAAAAACTTCAGAACAGCAGAAATCAGGAGTCTATTTTTAATAAGGACAGTAAACGAATTTTCACATGTAAAACGTAACAACAACCGACAGGATTGGGACTAAACAGCTGTGTGGCGATAGGAAATCAACTTGTTAATGAGATTAATCAGGGGGAAAAAAAAAGTCTTCTGTACTAGGGAGCGTAAAGATTACATTTTGGAGCAATTGAAATGGGTTATAACATGATGAGTTCAGACTGACCTTGGTCCAGAGTGATGGGTGTGTCAGAGAAGAAGGGAAGTGTGTAAAGCGATACACCAATCATGCATAGTGCCCAGTGCCTCTGGAGGCAGTGCTATGATCTGGGGTTGCCTCAGTTGGTCAGGTCTAGGCTCAGCAATGTTATGTGGCAAAAAATGACTGCCTGAATGACCAGGGTATGACATCAATGGATTTTGACACATCATTTCAATACATCTTTTTTTTTAATCCAGGCAGTTTATATCATCAATATTTATTCCCTAGTTATCTAAGCAGTCATACAGCATGGACAACTCAGACACACCTATGTCTAACTTAGACATTCTAACAGAATGCTGTGAGAGGAAGATTTAAGCCAAACAAAATGTTTTGCTCAACTGTCACACAGCGAGACAGCAACTTGTTTTTTGTTGAAAACTTGTTTCCCCCCTTCAATGACTCAGCAAAATTAAACGGTTTCAGCTCATGATTTGCAAGTTAAAACCAGGCATGTTGCTAATCAGTATCTTGTCTGTCTATTAATTGCTATTAAATGAAAAATGTCCTGACCAAAATATTATTTTCTTCATGAATTTACAGTTACATAGCATCATTTTGTTTTAACCATGAATATACCAGTTACTACTGAGAATCTGTGTCGGGGTTGATGATGCAACTGAAGTCAGACATATCTATTCCTTAACTACAGTAAAATGACCATATATGTTATATTTTATATATACAGTAAAATTCATAGGTCTTGAGCCACCTCTCCTTTGGCTTAATTTTTTGTTTCAAAAGAGCTAGACTTCCTTGTATTTTTAATACATTTTTAATCTTGAGAAATGGTTCTCCAGGCTTCCTGAAGATCTTTTTTTTTTTACTCATTTTCGGCAAGTTTTTGTCTCTCATTTTTAATCCATTCCCTAGACCACACAGTGACCTATAGATCATTCAAAGCATAAAAAAGTATCTAACTTAAGGCATGAAGCAGTAACAAACAGGTGTAGAAGATGACCGATGATCAGGCCAGTCATTAGTATACTGCTGATGCTAAATGCTGAGTGATTTGAACAGACAAGATCGACAATAACGTTGCTGCTGAGGTTATCACATACAACCTAGTTTTTAAATGGTATCTTTAGGCTCTTTGCTGCCTGTCGCAGTAAATAATGTAAATTTAATATGCATCATTTCATTTAAAACATGAGGGGTGGTTTAACAGTTTTGCACAGTACTGTATTAGACGTGTTATATATTTTTCTCCCGAATCTGATCATGCAGACTTGGGGAAGCGTGCCATCCAGCCTCATCTACATACAGCAGCTCTTAGATGCCTGCAACTGGCTAAAGCCAATTTGATTCACAGAGAATAGCGTTATGATCTCCCTCCCCCAGTGGGCATTGCCGATTTTAGCCATATGGCTGTCATATTGTTGGGAGATCCCCAGTTTGAATCCTGACAATAGGACAAATGTTCTATGACCAAAGGTTTAGCTTTAAAAGCAAGAAGTACGAGTAATAAAAGCTGAGATAATTATCTTAAAAACATTAACATTGTTCATTTGGTCACATTTTTTACCCATGGTAGAGTAAAGAAATCTCACTACAGTTTACCATGACTTTACTATGGCTAACATGGTTACTTTCGTTACTTTCATGTAAGTCCTTAAAAGTAATATTACTATGGTGTGAAATGGTTGTGGTCCTTTTACTGTGGTACTCCTTAGTAAATCACAATACTGCCAATGATTTAACGATGGTTAATACTATGCTTAACTACGAGTTTACTACAGCATGTCTTAGTAACCATAATACTAGTATGGTATACCTATAGAACAGTAGGTTTATATTTGGTTTTGCTGTGGAACTTCATGATGAACTAAATTATTATATTATGGTTCAACTATGGCATACTATGCTTAATTTTAACTACAGAACTCTGTGATAAACTATGCTATGCATTTACTACTGTATAACATGTTTAAGTATGAGCTATATGGGTTAAGTGTGTCATAATATCGGTAAGGGTTTATACTTAGTGGGTACACCTATAGTATAGATAAAGTTGACATTACTGTAGTACTTCATGGAAATAATAATTCTACTATGACTTAAACATAGCATCATACCAGTAAGTACGGTCTTAGTACTTCATCATGGTAAACATAATACTGCATAATAGTTTAACTATGGTGAGGTAT
>JAOTRS010000025.1:7117709-7128743 GCA_028565755.1 Dinotopterus cunningtoni
ATCCATTTATTTTATATGAATCATGTAATATTTTGGATTTATCCATTTGTAAATGTCAAAAGAATATCAACATCAAATTCATTAGTCTATTCATTACAATTTAATTTGTATAGCGCCTTTATTGTCACAAAGCAATTTTATGGAAATCCAGATTTATAGTAGATACAGAGATAAGAGTTCGTGAGAAGCAATCCTTAACAGGAACGAGATTCAATCTTCTGTGTGACATAGTGAACATAACTTAAGTGTGTTGAAAGGATATTCATTATGAACAGATTGTGAAAAAGCCTGCTGGGATGAGCATGATCAGTTTTTTATGATCACAGGAGCAGTTCTTGGGAACAAGTCTACAGGATCCATATGAGATTATCCACTGAACCAATGGTGTAACTTTGGGCATAAACTTTTTCACCCTGCCTCAAACTCTTCCCACGTGGGCTGATCTGCAAAAGTAGAAGATGAATCATTAGACTCGCTTCATATTTTGTATGATGAACATTGTTAAATCTGAGTCACTCGCTGACTTGGTTAAAATACCACACCACAGCTCATAGCTAAGTCATTGCTCATTAAGGGGGTTAACTTATTGTCGAAGACATAAACATGAGGTGCTGCATTATAAACTTTCTTAAAGTAACAAAAATTATTTTAGTTAATAGATTAAATAAATAAATTGCTCACCATGAACTATACAGCCAAAAGTAGGTGAGCACCTGACCATTTAAGTTATATATTATTTTTCAAATATCTTCTTTGCTGTTGAACAGCTTCCACTCTTCTGTGTTTTCTGGTTTTCTACCAGATTTTGGAGTTTGGCTATCTGTGATGTCAGATTTCGACGTTTTCGTTCTGGGTTAACATGCTAATTGGTTGTGATGGTCAGCTGTCCACAGTCTTTTGGCCTTTTAGTGTATGTTATTATACCATATTCACCTATTTTTAGCCTAGGCTCAAAAAAGCAAGTAGGATAAAACAAAAAGAAAAATACACACTGACATTAGTTTAAATTTGCAGGATGATGCAGCAGTGTTTTCGCTATACAGCTCTAGGATTTTGGGTCCATGTGGGTTTTTTTTTCCTGGATTCTCTGTTTTCTTTCCAGTTTTCAAAATCATACAGAACAATTAATTACTTTAAATGTGTATATGCAAAAGAAAAATCTAATTCTAATGCTTTAAAAAAAATGAACGAAAAGAGTCACTGCTGGAAGAGTCGTTTATGAAGAATCAAAAGGACTACAGTAGATTTAGTCACTCGATTCAATCACCCGATTCACAACATTCGATTCAGTCACTCGATTCTGGACTTTTGATTCAGTCGATCGATTGAGGACTTTTGTTGCACTCACTCGATTAAGAACATTCAATTCAATCACTCGATTAAGGACTTTTGATTCAGTGACTCGATTCCGCATATTTGATTCAGTCACTCGATTCAGAATTTTTAGTTCTGTCACTTGATTTAGAATTTTTAGTTCTGTCACTTGATTTAGAATATTCAATTCAGTCACTCGATTCAGGACATTCGACTCAGCCTCCCGATTCAGGACATTTGATTCAGTCCTCTTAAAAGACTCGCACTTTTAAACAGTTTGCCTTTAAAATTGCACACATGACAGCGCGCGCCGAGTTCAGGCGCGTCACCGAGCAATTAGAGGGACGCGCACACGTGCACGCACGCACACACACGCACGCACGCACACACACTGAGCGGAGTCAGAGCCTAAAGCACACATTTCTCTTCATCACTGAAAGGATTTCGGAAGTGCGGAGAGGCTCGCGCGCTTTCACACTGGACCAGAAACAGGAGATATACACAGATTTTTGTTTTCTCTAAAACTGAACAATGTGGGATAAAAAGCCAGCGCAGGTAGGACCAGATCCTCAGTGTCCACACTCACATGGACTACAGTATGTCTCTCCATGCGCTACTGATTGCTTCATGCTTTTTACAATACTCACCATTCTGCTTAGGGAGCAACGCACTACAACTCATCTCTCTTATTATTACTCTGACTCTTGCTTCAATTCTCATTCTAGCATAAAAACATGCATGAACAAACCCTTTTGTTAAATCATTCACCGTGAATGCACCGCACATAGTGGAAATTGTGGTAAAAGTGCTATTAATATAATGATTCTTAAAGTACACACACACACACACACACACACACACTCACAAACAAGTGCACAAGTTATAAACCAAACAGTGTGTGCAAACATAATTGTGTGTCATGATGAAGAACTTTGAAGAACATGTAATTCTTTAGGGATCATTTCTAAATATACAAACAAGTGATAAAGAAACAGATGAAAGTAAGAAAGCACAAACAGTGTCATGAAACAAATATATGTGATTATTTAATTAAATAGCAAAAAATAGAACTTAATTAGGCTGTAATACATTTAGAAAAATGAAAATAAATAAATAAAATACACAGACTATCATAAACCTTTCTATATTATATAACTTTACTTTTATGTTCATTTTTTTATTCCTTCAATAGTAGTTCAAGTTCAGGTTTCTGGTCTTTGTCATGGATATTATGGGAAAACGTCCATCTTTGGGTTTTTTTTGAAGATATTTCAGGTAAAACAATGTTTTCATTGAACATTTTGCTATTTCATCAACTTGGAATTGATTTTTTTGTCTGTAAAATTGTAAAATGTAAAAAGTTATTTCTTATAACCTAGTCATACTTCAGAAGTATTCCAAATGCTAGTACAACTTTAATAAATAAAGTCTCTTTGGCTACGGTGAGGTGTTTTAGAGGTTGGGTCTTTGTAGGCAAGGTGAGTGCTTTACCACGCTCCCTCAACTGGCCTACAAAGTCCCAGTTTCTGACTCATGTGAACTTCTACACGTTTATTGATGACCCATTACTGTTCTTCAACAGTCAACCTTTTTACTGTACATATTATAAGTCGTAAAGTCTTTTGTCTTTTACCTTTTAAAAAAAAAGAAATAAATAATAAAAAGAAAATAAATAACATAAGACCAAAACTTTTTTTTTAAATAAATATATATATTGAATGGATTGATTAAAAATAAAACCAAATTATATAAAATTTGGTTTTATTTTTAATATTTAAAAAATCCATTCAATTTATATGAATCATGTATTATTTTGGATTTATCCATTTGTGAATGTCAGAAGAAAATCAACATCAAATTATTTAGTACAGGGAAGGCATTTGTAACTAGGCAAAAAAATTTAATATAGAGCAAATTAAAATGATTTTAATTACATTACTGTTTGTACACAGTAGATACAAACAAAACATCCTGAGTACAAACTAAACTCACAGTTGTAAGTGACTAAGTACTGAATTTTACTACAAATTATTTGTCAATGTTGAATAATCAAGAACATATTGACTGTCTAAAAATATATAACTATCTAAAATAGTACTAGAAGAAATTAATATACTAAAACAAATACAATCTTCAACAATTCGACTAATTATTAAATAAATGTTTCAGGTCTTCTTTCTATGGATTAATTAATGAACAACATGGAAGTATAAATACAAAGGCAATAACTTGCGGTGTTTAGGGTAATGTTAAATATTACAGAATCCTTTCTGACAGATCATTGGCACATGCCTGGCTGTACTAGAGTGTACCAAGTCACTAAGTGTTTCACAGTCTGGTGTGGAAAAGCAAAAAAAAAAAAAAAAAAAAACTCAGTGCAGGACCAAGAAAAACGTAGAGATTAGAGAATCATGATGCTGAACAGGGCTCAGCTGGGACTGCCAAAAGTTTTTTGAAGGCATTTAACACACACTAAACACCGGTGTGTGAGTGAAGAGGCCCGGCAACGTCAGCCATTCTACTTCAGTTTGAGTCGGGCGTGCAACCCAAGTACCACACAGCCTGTTTTTATAATTACTCTGTATGAGCACAGTACTGTTCTTGCTTTTTTTCATCCCCCTCCCCATGTTACTGGAATGAGAGCATTCAGTGTGCACAGTCAGAGACCATATGAGCATAGAAGAGGCGTCGATTACAAAATGAACAGGATTAACACGGAATACAGTAATTGTGGCGGTATTCCTAGAATAAGTAGAATAAGAAGGCCAGACTCATCACATTCTTACATGTGTAGATGAGGGGTATCATGATCGTGATCTCTGTTACAGTCCTGGCTTGTTCCTCGGTCATCTCACGGAAGATCTCATGATTCATCTAGTTTTCTCATCTTGCCAAAAGTCGGAGCCAAACAGTATAACTAGGCTCTCGGCTCAGTGTTATGGAGTTTAATACAAAAGAGATATGGCTAAATTCCTGTCATATTACGTATAAGTAATGCAATTTGCAAGCCGTAATATAGTTTATCGTGGATTATCTATATTCAGGAAAATGAGCATATACACATAAGATCCTTGTGTAATAAAGTATAATCTGTTTAAAAGCTAGATGGCTAATAAATGATGTTGACAGATATACAACAATGCCATTTACAGGTGCATATGATAATATAATCGAAAAATATAAAGATTTTCATTGTTAATTAAATATTTGGAAACACACAATCTTATGAGAGAAATCTAAGGGAAAATGTAGTATTTTTATGATTTTCCTCAACAAAAGAGAAAACAATTTCTTATATTTCTAGGACATTTTGTTCTCCCAAGTTGTCAGTGTATTAATGTCATTATAAAGCTTAAACAAGACAGAGAGAGGCTGTAAGGAAAGGTGGCACACAGAGAAGAAAAAAGATCTAACTAGCACACCAGTATGCGGAACTGCTTAGCCAAAAATAGATGTATCATTTAGGTAAATTCAGCAATGCCAGGTTCTTCTGCACATTTGCTAGCAGTTGTGTATGATGAATGGTAGAACATGCTACTGTAGGAATGACAGCACAGGCGGCAATGTATAGTAATATGCTTACTGTAGGAAATTATGCGGACAAAGGATTTTCAGCGGTTGCTCTAATTTGATTTAAGCAGAGTCTTGAGAGAGAGAGAGAGAGAGAGAGAGTTGAGAAATTTTTAGGGAGTTATAGCCAGAGGTGAGAGCCAATGAAAAGCGTGACCAACTAACAACATTAAAAGCCAGTTATCCATTTGAGGCACAAGCATTTTCATAAAGATACCAGTTAAGTCTTCATAAAGTTGAGATAATAACTCTTCTGGAAATACCTTAGAGATAACGCATGTCCAGCAACATTTAGCACAAATCTTAAAACTATACGCACAAATCAAGCACCCCTGTTTAAACCTATTTTAAGTTCACAGCGAACACTTGGCTCAGATCGATTTTTTATTTTACGCAGTGTTAATTTCTCCACTTTCGTTGACTTGTTCACAAAATACTGGATAGCATGCAAATATCTGGTAATGACTACCAGATTATTGGAAACGTGCAATGCCATTTTTGGAGAAGCTTTGGAAACCAAAGAGACTTTCACTCCTACACTCTTCACAATGGTTTCAATGTTAAACAATGATATCAGAATGCATACCGCTGGAGCTGAGATCCGGGAAATAGGTTTCTGTTCATTTTTGTTCATTATTTCCCTATATTATTATTATAATTGTCAAAAACAAACACTCATACTACGGGAGAAAGAAAGACAGTTAAAATTGGCAGTTTTGGTTAACCAACTATCCAATACCTTTAACTCTTTTGAGTGATTGATTATTATTAATTATGAAATTAGCTCAAATCAAAACTAAAATTACTATTAAAAAATAAGTTTTTAATGTCAGTATAGATGACTAAATTTTTTTCCCATCAGACATTGGGTTTTATATTTTGCCATTATGTAGTGCACGTATGCAGGATTTGTGATTCAGTCCACTTTTTGGTATAACATAATTACAGTTAAAACAGTCATAAATATGGTTGGTGTCATCAAGCCTATTAAGAAACAAACGTGGAGAAGCTGGAGCAATCTGAACCTCCAATCTCCCTTTTTTTGTTTTGACAGAGCAGTACACCACTTTTTCAACAGTGATTGTCAATTTGTCCAAGGGGTTTACTGGCCTCCACTGGTATAAGAGTAGGAACATGGTCTCATATGACTGGAGTTCTGTTTGACTGGGCATCAGTGTTAAGGTGGTAAATGCTTTACATTGTATAGTTTTCATGTAAAGCCAACATAGCTTTAAATATGGGACTGGCAAAGGCTAAAAATAATAGCAAATAAATGCACTGTAAAAAAATGCCAAGCTTGTCCAGTTTAAAACTTTTTAATGACTTGTTGCACCTAATATTGTTAGTTTGCCAAATTAATCATTTTGAATCATAATGCTGGATGAAATAAAAATAAAAAGCTGTAAATTAAAATGTTGTGTTCACCATATACAGCTAATTGGTTCAATAATATAATTTGTGTTGTATTAGCTATTGATGTTACTAGTTACTACCTAACAATTACACCATTCTTAGGTTTATTCCTGTTGGAGCCACAGTGAATCTGATGCCTCACCAGGAAATGTTCTGTGAGGCAGACAGACACTATTCTTAAGAAAAGGTGCCCAGACGTTTTACCCAAACACAGGATTAAACCCAGTAAAGGCATGAACACTACTAACGACACAATGGTCAAGCAGGAAAAGGAAGTTGCAGAAATCCCTACAGATTGCAACATTAGCTAAGAAAAAATCACTGCCTCGAACAGAAAAAAGTCTGCTTTTTCAGTGGTGTTGGTGGTTCGGGACCAGGTGCCAGGTTTGGTCCCTAGCTTGGATCCGCTGTGACTCTTCCATGAAGTGAGTCATAACTTGCTGTGTACACGAAGTATAAAAAAATATTGACACAGCTTTTTATTTCTATTTTCTCAAACATTGTCACCACAACTTATAATAACTCACCCTGCTTTATTAAGCTTACAACATTTTTTTTGTTTCTAGGAAATTTTTATCATTAAAGTATGATTAGAGGATCTTCGATTTAGAATTCAGCCACTCAGATCATACAATTAAAAATCTCAAAAGCCTGCTGAAACTACAGGCTACTAATTGGAAGCTTTTCTAAGCACCACCAATCGGTCTGTCAGAGTCAGCCAACGCTGAGTACACTGGATTTTAAAATAAAATAATAATAATAATAAATAAATAAATAAATATATATATACTGTAAATTAAGAACAACTTGAATTCCATCTGCCAGCATATGAAGCCATAATTTGGACGTTATGACATCATAAGTAGACGTCCACTTAAAAAGACAAATCGAACAAACACTTGTTTATTAGTTCTCTTTCTGATTATTTCATTTGCCTTACAGTTTTTAACTAATATTTCTCTTTTCTTTCTTTTTTAAAATCATTGTTCCTGTTCTTTTTCTTTCCCCTTCTTTTCTAGTTGTTTTTCTCCTCTTTTGCTCTGTACCTTTTCCTTTCCTCCCGGTTTAACGCTTTCATCTTAAAATTTCCCCATTTCTTTATTCCTCCATTATTTTAAATTCCTTGCAACTTACAGTATTTCCTTCAGGAAGTGCACATCTCGGGCAGAATAGAGCTTTGGTTAAAGGAAAACGAAAAGAACTCTTTAAGACATAACGGATAAATCTGTCTACATTTTTGTTTCATGTCATTCATTCATGTCCAGGACAGACAAGTAGTAGTAATGCAACAATATTGCTAAATAAAGGTTTACAGGGTCTCGGTAACGGACCCAACAGTGGCATTGATGGGTTTTCATCTCAGAAACCTTCCGCTTCTGAACGCAGAGCTACGCCTGCCGCTGGAATTTTGTTTTCTTTCTTTATGTTGTTAGACCTCATCTTTCGTCTAGTTGTACTGAAATCCAACTGTTGCCTATTTTTATCATGCAGGATGGTGAGCGCAGTCCAAACACACACACACAGAAAAAAAGTTTCGCTGAAGGAAAAAAAAGAGCATGTTGAACTCAATAACCTCTCCCAGCTCGGCGCTCAAATCCCAAAGCAACCCCCACTTTATAAGAGCAACTTATAAAGCCTCTGGCATATGTGTGTGATTGGAGGCTGTGTGTGTGTTTGTGTATGTGTGTGTGTGCGAGAGGGAAAGAGAGAGGAAAATTCTCTGCACACTCTTTCTAAAGTTTCTCCTGTTGGACGGCTGACAGCAACGTTACGGCCACAGCAAGACACAGAGAGAAGGAGAGAGTGAGAGAAAGAGAGAGCTTACGAACGAGAGGCAGCAAGAAAAATGAGGGACTTTTAGGGGCAGCTGTGTTTTATTAACCCAGTCATAATGCCCCTAAAAATCCTTATTGCTCTTGCAATATTCAGCGAGCACACTTCTTCTTCGGTCCCGTCTTAACATGCCTTCTACAGAGGCACCGTCGTAAATCCTCTGCGCAGATGATCTAATGCACACGCACCGTGGGATGAAGAAGATCTGCAATATGCAATTCATAATACGCACACAAACATCAACAGAGGCATAATAAATTAAACATGGTATTACAATATAGAATGTGAACAGTCTTGTGCTAAATATCAGGCATTTTATTTGAGACTTTAAAAGTAATAATTGAATTCAAATTGTAATTAATTACTAAAAATTCATTTATTCCAGATAAACTATCAGCATTAACTCTACATGCACATAAACACACAGAGGTAAATGCTTTGTTAAGCAACAGGAGCAAAATCACATCTCATCAGTTACTTTGATATTCCTATAAATGTTTCATGTTTTGTTTTATTTTCTTAGGTGACCTGAGATCCAAATAATCATTTCAATCTCCTCCAACGTGCATTAAAAAAATTCCAAGTTCACTATATGTGCTCACTGCATAAGGTATAAATATTATAACGGCATTGTATTGATAAAATGTTGTTTGTGATGCCGCCACTTAAACCTGTGGAAATGATTCACTGTGTATAATATGTCACTCAAAACCAAATAAAACACTGAAAATAAATATTAATCTGTCCTAAATCTAGCAAAACAAAAGACATTTGCTCAACAAGTAACACCTGTTTCTACAGAAAGAGGCTCTTGATCTCCTTGGAAACCTTAGATCTTTTTGTGCTTTTGAATATGTAAATATTATTTGGAAACAAATTACATAGACAGCATTCTTACAGTGAATGACATAAAGATGGATTTATTTACATCCGAGAAAACTACATACTACTAACCATAAAAGGCTTTTTTAAAACTTTTTTTCCAGTGATAAATTTATATAAATCATCTCATAGTCCATAGTTATTGTACATGTCAGAGGAAATGGGATTTCATTGTGTTTCCTGTTTCAAGTTTAAAGGTCCACTACTCACATTTGGTGATGGTCCTATGGTGGACTCTCTTTCCTGAACCCACGAAAGACAGTCCACCATATAGGTCTCTTTGTAATTCCTACAAAGAGACCTATATGGTACATGAATCTGATAAAGTGGTAACCACACCTCAATATAAGGATCTTGATACCAGTTGGCAAAAAAAAAAAAAAAAGGTTAACATCTCCTATTTAGATTCCTTGAGTGTGTGGAATCTGGAAGCCTTACTCCACGCACAACCTCTAATTAACACACACATACAGTACGTGTAGATCACTTCCCAGTACTGAGATCCAGCCAAAGTGAAAAACCTAATGATGTTTGGATGGCACATTATAATAAACTACATTAGAATGCTAAGAGTATTTAACAAAAATTTAACTAAAGCTATGTTGATATACAGTATTATCACTGATATCAGTATCACTACTAATTTGAATTATAAAACATGTTCATCCAAAACACGACAGGTGTTCAAGCCAAACCAGGACTTTTGATTTTGCAGAATAACAGCACACATTTATGAGTGTAAAAACTACCTTTATTTCTGTTTGCTTTATGTCTGGAATGCTGGCCTCCCAGGAACTTATGGCCCAAACATGTGGAAATGGCTTGGAGTGAGGGGAGGACTGTACAGAAGATGTGGCTCCTAGTCAAGATCCTGTATTGTGCACGTGGTGTTGGTGAATAATTGTGTGTACAATTTCAATAGACAGATCTTCTCTTCTCAACTTAGCATCAAATTATCTATCACTTTTTAAGGATCAGGCGTTCCTCTCGCTGAATGTTCACAGAAATGACTGCATAGCAGAATCGTCCTTCATGGACGTATGGCCTTCTTAAAAACGTTTGGCACAATTAGCCTCATCACTCTACTGTGCTTTTGTCAAGTGCTTTTATGCCTTCATTCATGAGAAAGTTGATCATTGTGTACTGTTGAATTCTTCAATCTCATAGTTTAAAAGGTGTTGATTAATGTTCTATTACAGTGGATTTGACAGTAATTGGGCTACAAGGCAAATCACATGCTTATATTATTGTTGTTTTTCTATTGCAACGATTCACTTAGCAATTTGTAAGACAGATGCTTCAAATGAACTGATAAACTCACTCACCTTCTATAACGCTTTATCCTGTATTCAGGGTCACGGGGACCTGGAGCCTATCCCAGGAGGCTTAGGGCACAAGGCAGGGTACACCCTGGACAGGGTACCAATCCATCGCAGAGCGCACACACACACACTCACATTTGCATACTCACAAAAGCTTAGTCATGGGTGTTACGCTTACTGTAAGTGCTTATCCACACCTCAAGGACAACAAAGTCATTATTACAATTCCATACTCAAATTCCCGTCATTTGCTTCAAGACAGTAATGGCTTCTATTGTGACAGATTTAACCAATTAGAATCTTGCATATTTTGGCCACGCCCTCTACTGTCTGCGAACAACCCATAACACACGAGTGTGCAGCTTTTCTTAGCAGAATGTTCTTTAGTATATTTACTATCTGCCGTGTAAAATGAACTCTAAGAGTGATACTCTTAACCCAATCTACTTTAAACAACATTCAAGCAGTGACACGTGCAAGCCTGTAAAGTGATATTGTGATGCCCTGATTATCCTGTAATTTTTTTTGTAACCCTGCCATTTTTAGTAAGATTGATATTGAACTGAGTGACTCATGTGTAAAAAAAAAAAAAAAAAAAAGCCTATGCATACACCATTTAATCTTTTTCAACCTGATCCGGGATGTCTGGGGTGAGACAGGGGGGTGGGGGGGAAAGGGGGGCAGATGACTCAGGGTAGGA
>JAOTRS010000025.1:7128843-7140283 GCA_028565755.1 Dinotopterus cunningtoni
ACCTGAGTTAAATATATGAGTGTCACAGCAAAGGGTCTGAATACTTAGGCCCATGTGATATTTCAGTTTTTCTTTTTGAATAAATCTGCAAAAATGTCAACAATTCTGTGTTTTTCTGTCAATATGGGCTGTTGTGTGTACATTAATAAGGACAAAAATGAACTTAATGAGTTTAGCAAATGGCTGCAATATAACACAGAGTGAAAAATTTAAGGGGTCCTGAATACTTTCCGTACCCACTGTATATAACAACTCAATTGGGGAAGTTCTTATGAACGCAAATAATGTGGCTTGCAATCATTTATCCCATTTCTAGTGCCTACCACTGTGCATGAAGTATCAAGAATGCATGAAGCTATTTAATTCCTATCAATGTGTAAAGCTTGTATAATTTAGAATGACCCCACTCTCTAAAACTGTCCACAAAGGCACTGCTTTGGGATACCACATAACGTAGTCCACACATACAAGATAGCATAGTCCCATGGACTAGTAAAGTGCTTAAATCAGGTCTCAAATAAGGGAAAAAGGTGCAAACACACTCCTGATCCCCTTCCATCTGAGTACTAATCCAACGGGAAGTGCCATGTACAGGCTAAGTACTACATGACTAACAATTGGCTCAATTTTGCTTAGAATAGCCAGCTAATATTTTTTTATTATTTGGGCAACAGAACTGCCATTTTGAATAGATTACAAAAGTTCTGTTGAAATTCATGCTCCAGAATAGCAATACTGAAGAAGACTGAATTATTGCCGCTGAACTAACATTACCGTATGTGATTAAGTACCATTCCAAACTCTTATCTCAAGTCAATCATTAGGCTGTTTGTCTGATTACATTTTACCCAATGGTAATACCAGTAAAATTTGTGTGAGTGTTTTTAAGACATAATAATACATGCATTATTTTGGCAAAAATAGTTTTGCTCATTTTAATTTTTTACTTTTATTGAAATGATAAGTTTTATGATTTTTTTTTACATTTAACATCCAACATTATTTATTTACAGAATTTTGAGTTGTGGATTGATGTACTCAAGCATCCACTTACTCACTTACACAATGGAAGTTTGTAACAGGAACTCACCTACAGTTTTAAAGAAAAAAAAATCCTTGACCATCAATCTCTTTAGATAAGCTTCACTGGGCTTGAAGTTTCTGAACACTTGAAGTTTCTGGTCCTCCTCTTCCAACATTAGTCCTTGACCTCACTAATGCTCTTGTGGCTACATGAACACAAACTCCATGCTCCAAAATCTAGTAGAAATTTTCCCAGAAAAGTGGAGGCTTAATGGTCAAAACAAACAGTTTTGTGTAGTGTAATATTACTTCCCTGCATTCTTACAACAATGAGCATCAGCAAATGTTCCACAGTCCCATTACTTTCTCTACCAAGGTAAATGTCACAAGAAGAAGGGGAGTGTTGGAAATAGGTAATATTGGCAATATTTTTGTGTGGCTGGAATGGAATATCTGCATTTACATTAATTTCTATGGAAAAATTCATTTTGCACTATGTATTTTCGACTTAATAACAGAATGAATTTGTATGCTGAGGTACCACTATAAATTGCTTAACATAAAGTTGCATAGAGTGTTGCTGTGAATTGAGGAAGGCATCAGTCTGTATTATTCATTTAAGAAAGGAAATAAACATTACAGTGTTCTTGATGCTGTTTGCATTTATCATCTCTTACACAATGCTGCAAAAGACAGACTGCAAATGATGTTAATTATTAGTTAATTTTCCCTTGTAGCTTAAGGACTGTTTTAAATATGTAAAAATGGGATAAAAGTTATGGCTCTAAGTGTCCATCATATGGCTTTCCCAGTTTGTAACAATGAATATGCGCCTTATTTAAAAAGTGAGAGACAATTGTCCATGAATTACATGGGGTTTAGTAACATTATTAGTAGATGAACTGAGCCCAGATATTGAGTTTTCCATTTTTGTTATCTCTGCGTTTTGCATAAATTGTTGATGATGAATCAGACTACCCGTTGTAACATATTTCAGTGGTCCATTTTAGGATTTTTTGTTAGCATGTAATTTTAAATTTCAGATGGGATCAAATCTTTGTTGATGGGAAACAGCTTTTCAGTGAGTACTGAAACTTGAAACAGTAACTCCCAAATGCATTGTTCAAGTAATGGACAAGAAATGGGTTTTTATTTAATGGCACTCAGTAAACCTCATCAAAATTGTTTAACGTGCTTTTTGCAATTCCTGTAGAAGATTGAACATATGAAGCAGGTCTTCAGTGTTATGAACAATCCTTGGGGAAATGGAAGAAACAAATTGTCACTACTGTCAGTGTTATGCAGAAAACTGCATTTGACTTAATTTTTGGATTCCCATGTGCAGGAGAGCAGGAATAGCTCACTAATTACGCCATTGGACTAGTGATCAGAAGGTCCCAAGTTCAGACCCCACCACCAAGTTGCCAGTGTTAGGTCGTTAAGCAAGGCCCATAACCCTCAAGTCTTGAGATGTATAATGAGACAAAAATATAAGGCGGTCTGACAAATGCTGTAATGTTGAAGAACAAACAACTGCTGAAAGCAGTGTGATCAGATACAAAATACAGCAGTTGGAAACCTTATGGATAATTATGGAAACCTTAACAGTGGGGTGTGTAGTTTTAGCATAAAAAGCTAGCCTTCCTACACAGATATTTGCTTTGCATCACAAGTGACTGCACCAAATGGAGCCAGATGCCAAGCTAGTCTGATGACTGATATACCGATCTAACAATATTTAATTGCACATAGCACACATAGGCAGTGTGTTAGTCATTGCCCTCCTAACATTTGAACAATTTTTTTTCCCAGTAGCATGTCATACAGCAAATTAAGCCTTTATTTAAAGTTACTCTCAGGCCCCTTGCAGATGCATAAGCAGTTCCAATGACCTTGTGGGGCTAGCTCAAACCAGTACCTACCCACAAACAAAAGGCCTTAAAGAATATGGCCATGCCCAAGGGCAGTGGCTTGAAATTGGAAACAATTTCCTTGCAAAAGTATTGCTGGGCAGTATGGGTCAATATTAAGATGGGGCCTAAAGACAGTATCAGAGGGATAAAATCATGATTTACATGTTGTAGGTATGTAGCAGGATTAGTTAGCCTGTGACCCAATGCATCAAAGACAATATTGTACTTGTATTTGGATTCAGCCAGGTCACTGTGTGTGTCTTGCTGAGGGAGATAGGATTGCTGATGAGGACAGCTCGATTTGGCTTGCTGGAATTTACCAACTTTCAGAACTGGGTTAAGAGCCTGCAGCTGGACCTCAAATACTACAGGCAGAGACATGTCTTCATGTCTGTAAGAGGGGCACACACACTACTTTGCTGGCTAGACTGAACATGTAGTGTGTACTTTGGCTAGGTACAGGTGGACATTTTCACTGATGCCAAGTCAACTTAACTGATTGTTGTTCTCCATAGCAGACGCACTGCCCCAGGGTCTGCCCGTGTTTAGAACGCACTGGTAACTTTTTCCCCAAGCTGAGTTGCAAATAAACAGAAAACAATTTCACCCCCAGTCAGGGCATAGGAGTTTAATCTGTATGGAAAAAGTGTAGACTTAGGATTGCAAACTTGCAGTCCAGGAAATATACCTGATTACCTAGAAGAGAGTACATGGGCCTTGTATGTCCTAACCTGGAAGCTGTATCACCTATGGTATGCACCTAACTGATAAGATCTGATGCACTTCCTGATTCTTGAAAACCTTATTTCGGTGCCTGCTAGAGCAGTACATGTAGCCATTTTACTGGGCTCTTGGTTCTAAAGGGTATACTTCCCAGTAGTATGAGAGCAGTTGAACTCCCAATATATTTATAAAAGGTGGCTTGGCTCCTTGTGACATTGTGACATATGTTTTCCAAGTGATTGCGACCACTTCTAAGGGGTGAAATAGAACACTACTTATACTGTACACTCTTAAGAAGTTAGCAAGAAGACTCACATACATTATATATCATCAAATGCCATGTATACTGTATGCATACGCACATGTGAGCACTGCTACCCTTGCCTAATATACTTAATGTTGTGCACTCTCTCTCTCTCTTACACACACACACAAACACACTGAGCCTTTTCCACATTGCTATGGTAAGTGTAGTGGTTATATGTCCAGGCTATTTTTTGCACCCGTAACTGTACAAGCCTCCCAAAACCCCACTGTAAGCTGAAATCCACACTGAGACCCGGATCAGCTATCGGCAACCAGAAATCTTAGCACGTGTTCACAACCAGAGGCACAGGCCAATATGGATTTTTTTTATACATCAATTGTCTAACCTTTTATCCTGGTAGTACTGTAAACCATAAAAAAGGTCAACCTGTTGTAATATTATAATATTTTATTGCATATGTGTTAACTGTAATTCATAAACTACATGCTGGATCGGATGCCAGTCTATCACTGGGCACTACACACATTCATTCATACACATTCACAACACACATTTTTGGGAGGTGGAAGGAATAAAGAGCACCCAGATGACAGAAGAGTAATCCTATTTATATTTGCATTTTTATTTTCATTCATCTATTATTCCGCCAAAATTATGTGGACAGCTGACCATCACACCTCCATGTGCTTCTTGAATATCCCATTCCATAAAAATGAGGATTCATGTAGGATTGTTCCCTCCCTTGCTCCTATAACAGCCTCTACTCTTCAGGGTTGCCCACTTTCCAGCTGTTTTTGTAACATGGTTGTAAACATTTGTGCCTGTTTAGCCACAAGATCTTTAGTTAGGTCAGGCATTTGGTGTCAGCGGAGATGGGCTGGTGTGTGTCATTCAGAGGGGTTGAGGTCAGCACCCTGTGCAGACTTGTCAAACTACATCTATATAGAGCTAGCTTGTGCATTGGGCATTGTCTTGCTGGAACATGTTTGGGCCGTTATTCCCAGTGAAAGAAAATTTAAATGTCACAGTTGACAAAGAGATTTTAGACAATTGTATTCTTCAACCTTTTAGGGAACGGACATATGGGTGTAATGTTAAAGTGTTTGTAGTACTTTTGAGCATATAATGTAGTCTACCTACTGTCTTGTTTTTCAGAGTTGGAAAGAAACCACAATACAAAGACAACATGCATGCTTGGTTTTAACGTTGGTAATAATCTTTATGATGTACAACAAAAAACCTCTCCATTACGACAGCTAGCATTAACACAAATACAAATATCTATGCTTACAGATCCTGTAAGCGCTTCTGATGAACGGATGGTGAAATGGTGAGAGGGTGAACAGCTATTTCTAAATTAGATGTCACAATAAATCTTGTTGTAAAGACGCCTGAACCAACAGTCATTTGGAAACTGGAGATGCAGATCAAGTGTTTGGAGTCAGAGAGTGCAAAAGTAATTTCACTGCACAGAAGCATGGTTTAATAGAAAAGTTCCACATAATAATAATAATAATAATAATAATAATTAACTAAATGTTACAATTGTTTATGATAATAAAATGGTATTGGATTCTCCATTAAAAAAATAATAAGGTACTGCTTATCGCTAGTAACTGACCTGCTTAACAGCTGTCCCACAAGTTGCATAACTCCTAACACTAAAGCAGTCTATCTTTCGAATGTTTGTTACAGTATATGTTTTACACAATACTGTAGTATGTGGTATGTGATTTATATTGTACATTTGAAACAGTCTATTTCTAGCATTTATGAGCACGCAAATATCAGAGCCTGGAAAAGCATCATACCAGGTGACTTTTTCCTGCAATGAGAAGGAACTTGGGGGCAGTGGTGGCTCAGAGGGCTAATGCACTAAGTTACCGACTGGAAGATCAGCGGTTCAATCCCCAGCTCCATCAGGTTGCCACTGTTGGGCCCTTAAGCAAGGCTCTTAACCCTATCTGCTGTATCATGGCTGACCCTGCACTCTGACCCCAGTTACGCTGGGATATGCGAAGAAGGAATTTCACTGTGCTGTAATATATATGTGACAAATAAAGGCTTAACTTAACTTAAAGGCTTAACTTAAGGAATCAGGTTCCAGGTTAGATTTTGTACAAACTTATTTTTGGTTTGCCTTATGATGAGGTAATCTCTGTTTGTTAGGACTTTAAATAGCTCAACACTGTTAGCAAAAGTTTGAATCTACAAAAATTGAATGGTTTTTTTGGTGGTTTATTTTTGATTAGCCAACATGGACACTAACTATCTAACTATATATGGTATATTATGATCTATCTATCTATCTATCTATCTATCTATCTATCTATCTATCTATCATAGTAATTGTCAAGAGTTCATTCCTAAGATGTAACATCTATGCAGATACATCGCCTATATACATAGCCTCTCAAGGACTTGATGTAAACTGTAGATTATTTCTTAAAAGCCCTAACAGGTGTGGGGTGCAGCTGAGGCTTTTTCAGAGTAACATCTGTTTTATTGTTCTTTCATTGACATTAACAATAAAGGTGCAGTTAAGAGAACAATTGCTGGCATGTGTTTGAGCTCCCTAACACCCACACAGGAACATCAGGCCTTCCTGGACTTGTATTACGCACACACACTCACACACACATTAAAATCATTCTAAGAATACACGGTAACTTTAGTGTATATGAAAACAAAAACAAATTGTGATTGCAATTTTGTATCACCTGTTATTTTAGTTTAAGACTGCAGCTAAACCTTTTTTAAAGATTTTTTTGCACATTGACGGACATAATAAGCTTTACTTTTCTGTCCCTGTTTGAGCCAATAGACAATTATATACAATAATAAAATGTACATTTGGCCTGAAGCCTTTCCCAGGAGACTCTGGGGATGAGGCGGGGTACACCCTGTACAGGGTGTCAATGCATTGCAGGGCACACACACACACACACTACAGGCAATTTGGGAACACCGATTAACCTAATCTGCATGTCTTCTTCCGGAGTACCTGTAAGAAATCCACCAAGCATAGAGAGAACATGCAAACTCCATGCATCCATGGTATTTTTTTCTTTCAGACCCGAGGCCGGAATCGAACCTAGAACCCTGGAGGTGAGGCAACAGTGCTAACCTTTATGCCACCATGCAAACAAATCATACTATGATTCTGTGCAAATAAATTCAAATAATTAATATTTAACAAATTATGATTCTTTTCCACACCTCTTATGCATAACATTAAAACCTTAAACATTATTCCTGGTATTGTGTAGGTTCCATTTGTGCCACAAAAACAGCTCTGACCCCCCTCAAGACATGACTTCACAAGAACTTTGAAGGCGTGCTGTAGTATCTGGCACCAGGACGTTAGCAGCAGATTCTTTAAGTGCTGTAACTTTCAAGGTGGGGCCTCCATGAATGAGACATTTTGTCCAGCACATCCCACAAAAGATATCTATATTCTTCCTATTTACGTATAATCAAGTTGAATAGTTACATGCACCAGTATACTATTTTTTGTGTTTTATGTTAAATGCAAGTGAAATCAATAGATAGTTGAATTTAGGCAGTGAGTGTGCTGGTGTATTTGGTTAAAAGCATAATGAAATAATTTGGCCATGTGTTTCCATTCCAGAGTTCATTTGAACTCTCAGTATTTATGTCCCAGCAGACATTATAATCCGGTGTGTAACTCAGTGATGTAGCCTTGGCAATTCAACACAGTAGGACATCAGTAGGATCGACAACCCCATATGGAGCCATGGATCAGAAAATGCTGACATGGCACACTGAGATTATAGCAAACTCTCTTAAAAACCAGTGAAAACACATGGAGTGCAAGTTTAGCACAGTTCACACACACACCCTACTATTTCATAGAATTCAAAAGTCTGGATCTAATAGAAATAAAAAAAAAATTATCAGTTTAGAAAGTTGTATCTTTCTAATACAACTCCATGCATGACAGAAGGGAACAGTCATTTAACAGCACTAGTGCAACATATTTCAATCCAAACCAATGTTGAAATTTTTTATCAGCTTAAAAGTCACTGGACCAACAGGCTAGTTATGTTTCAGTTACTTTAGCAGTTCAGCTCAGTTCAGCACTACTTATCTTTGCTAAAGCAGCCATTACAGTGTATCAAGAACAAATTAGTCTCCAGCATTGATATGCTAATTAAGTGAGCGATTCACTGTATGAGATAACTGGTTAAGAGAAGCTGAGAAGAAATGTTATAATATATATTAGATCTCAACAAATATGAATATGATGAAAAAGTTAATTTAAAAAGTGTAACTGATACATTTTAGATTCATTACATGCAAAGTGAAATATTTCAAGTCTTTTTTGTTTTCATTTTGAAATCTGAATTTTTTTAAAAAAATCTGAAATCCAGTCTCCAAATATTAGAAGATTTCAAGTCAAACAGTATACATATAGTGTATCTCTCAATCTAGTTCAGTACGCGCATGGGGAAGACGACTGACTTGACAGCTGTCCAAAAGACGATCATCAACACCCTTCACGTGGTGGGTAAGCCAGGTGCTGTATTATATATTGACTAGAAGGTAAAAGTGTGGTAGAAAAGGTGCAAAAGCAACACAAATGATTGAACATTAAGAAGAGTGTCAAGCAACGCTGACTAAAGAACCACATCAAGAGCCACTCTGCACTGATTGACTGTCTTCAGGAAATGAGCTACAACTGCCAACCCTGAACCAGAGACATCATCAGAAGTGTCTTACCTGGGCTACAGAGAAAAAGAATTTGACAATTGCACATTAGTCCTAAGGCCTCTTTTCAGATGAAAGTAAATTTTGCATTTCGTTTGGAAATCAAGGTCCCAGGGTTTGGAGGTAGAGTGGAGATGCACATAATTTTTTCTATACTTTTATTAATTCTTACTATCTTTTGTGAGATTTTAGAGCACTTCAGATTTTTTTCTGCTGATAAGCTTCATACAGATGCCAATTTTCTTTTCCTGCAGGACTTAGCACCTGCCCACAGTGCTAAAACTACAGTACCACTAACTGGTTTGCTGACCAAAATTTAGTTGTGCTTGACTGGCCAGCCATATCACTTGACCTGAACTCCATATAGATTCTATTCAGTATTGTCAAGATGAATATGGGAAACACTAGATCCAACAATACAGATGAGCTGGAGGCTAGCAAAGCAACCTGTTCTTCACTAATGCCTTAGCAGTGTAATAGTCTGATCGCCTTTATGCCATGCCACACTAATGCATTAGTTCATGCTAAAGGAGCCCCAACCAAGTAATGAGGGCATAAATGAACATAATTTTTCAGAATTTCTGTATTGTTAGTACTTTTTTGATTAATCTTAGGAAATTCTTTAATATAATATGGCAATATTTCATTCTCTATTTCAGTTTCATTTTTAAAACTAAATTCTAAAAGAGAAATAACTATATCATGACATTTTTTTTTCTCTAGAACCATGTTACATGTTTATGTTGAAAATTACCATTTTATATGCTTAAAATATCATCAAACATGTACAGGTAAAGGTAAACAAGGATATGAATGTCATAAACCTAAAAACTGAAAATATTTTTAAAACAATCAAAAAAATGACTACAATATGGATAATTTGTCATGTCTGGATCATCTGTCTTTCCCCCCTCCTCTCCCACTTTCCTTCAAGACCTTACAAATCACAAGATCACTCGTGGTGTCTCCTAATCAGAAGTGCACAGGTGTTTTCCAGCTCTTTAGCTCACGGTTCTTTCTTTGGCTTTTTCCACCTCTCCCTCTCTCTTTCTTTCTCTCATTGTCTAATTGTGTGAAATTGCACTTGTAATCTCTTTCCAACCGCTACCTACCCTCGCTCAACCACCCACCACTCTGTAAACACCGAGACATTTGTCATGGATTTCAAAACCACCTGACCCCCTGTGCGCTAAAGATGCTATTTTAAGATGCTGGCAAAAACTTCTGCTGCGTATGCTGTTGGAAAATAGGTTCAGCAGGACGTGTGATTGAGGGCGTGGCAGAAAGTAAGGGAAGTATCATCATGCATACATACACTCTTGGCGCTGGGGGAAAGTGTATTGCTGGGAGAAATGCTGGTGTTATATTACATCTAATCGGCTAAGTCCTGCATGTCTGCTATAAGCTACGGCTTAAGTCATTGATTAGCTAAACTCTTTCAACAAGTTATTATTTATGATCTAGTGTTTTCTGAGCTAGATATTAGATTTCATTTTAATTATTCTGTTTTCACTCACTTATTCAGCTGTGTCATTTAAACATTTAAAACTTCATCTATTTGCCTTATAAGTATTAGGTCCCTGCCCTGCGATGTATTGGCACCCTGTCCAGGGTGTACCCTGCCCTAATCCCTAAGTCTCTTGGGATGGGCTCCAGGCCCCCCGCGACTCTGTATATAGGATAAAGCGGTATAAACGATGAGTAAGTGAGAGTGTTAGGTCACAGAACGTGAATTCTCATCCACATCTTTTTCGACTGTAATGACATCTTCTTTGTATTTCCCCTTGAAAATGTTCAGCAAAACAGGAGCTGAAAACTCAATCCTTTACATTTATAGACTTTTGATATACAATTGGAAGGAATCCTATCGTATGAGTCTGGTTGTTGTGCATTTTGTGTGTGTGTGTGTGTGTGTGTGTGTGTGTGTGTGTGTGGGAGAGAGAGAGAGAGAGAGAGAGAAAACAGGCTAAGTTCCAAAAAGCAGAGTGTTTCCAGACATGAGGAAATCTTGGAATATGAACAAGGACTCTCCATAAAATCTAATGATTGTGTGGTTTGTCCATTTGCTGTTCTCAAGATCCCAAGAGGAAGTCATTCAGTGTTTTTTTTATATTAGTGCTTATCCAAACTAATACCAAATTATATTTCTCCAATACGATAGCATCATCTTCTAGTAATATACAATATGGTGTATAACACAGACAGAGACAGAGACAGGCTGGTGAGAGAGACAGAGCAGGAGAGAAAGAGAGAGGGAGAGAGAGAGAAAGAGAGAGACCTCATTGACTCCTACTCTCTGTCTCAGCAGTATGTGGGCCACATGAACTATGACTAAATGAAATAGGGGACTTTTACTCTTGATTGTTTTATCCCTTATTTTTCTCTCCATTCTTTGAGAGGGCTTGAATATTGTAATCATTCATTCATTCATTCATTCATTCATCTTTATTAACCACTTTAACATAGTCAGGGTAAAATGCATTTAATGCCTATCCCTTACAATGAGTACAAAGCAGGAGAATTCACATCAGTTCTATGCAAGGAACAATGTACACATATTCACACTTAACAGCAATTTAATGTAGCCAGTCCACCTACTGGCACGTTTCTGGGAGGAGAGAGGAAACTAGAGATCCCAGAGGAACCCCACATAGACACTGGGATAATAGGCCATACAGGATATGAATGATTTCATGCAGTATATCTACGGTGGCCCTGAAGTGCAAAACAAATTAACAAAACTGAAAACAAAATAACAAAACCCAAAACAAAATAACAAATT
>JAOTRS010000025.1:7143900-7162032 GCA_028565755.1 Dinotopterus cunningtoni
CCAGTCAGATATTAGTTATTTTGTTTTCCGTTTTGTTAATTTGGTTTTGAATTTGTTATTTTGTTTTGGGTTTTGTTTTTTTGTTTTCAGTTTTGTTAATTTGTTTTGCACTTTACGGCCACCGTAATATCACACTCAGAAAGACATGTACACACTTCTCAGCAGGAATTTTTTAGTTGTCAAGAAAGTTTTTATAACATTAATTTGACAATGTTACAGATGTTGGGACAACGTTTTGCATTTTTAGAACGTTAGAAGTACAGTACTTGTATGAAATGCTGTCAGAAGCACATGAAGATTTGAAGATTAGAAGATGTGAATATTGAATAAAATGCACCCCATGGTAATTTTTCAAAATAAAGTTAAACAATAATTACATTACAACACTAAAAGATGTGTGACATGAGATCCACGCGGTGTGTGGGAAGCTGTTGTGTCCGTCCCAATCTCTTATCAGAATCCTAAACTTAAGGTACCATTAATATGGTCAGACATTGTGTGAATGGATGTTAATCAACATTAACATTGCTCCAAATAATGGTTAAAATGTTGTTTCAAGGTTGCATTTGCAACATTAATTTTGGGTCAATATCTGAACATAATTTTGTCAAAATCATTCTAGCTTTTAAAAACAATGTTGTACCAACAGTGGATGTCAGCTGTATTTTAATGGTCATCCAACATCCAAAGATCCTGCTGGATTTTAATTTTTCATTATTAACATTCTATTATACAACCTTTTGTTCCAGTATACAAATTTGATTCAGTAAGATTCCTGCTCTCTACTTTTACTATTTCCTGGAATCGCACTGGGACATGGTGAAACGATCATCCCAGTCATGTGTATTCACTACATAAGATTCCACTTCCTAGTCCGAATTCATTACTACATTAGAGTTAGCAACATCATTACCAGACATGGCAAGTAATGCTGTTCAGTACTATAACTTTTGACTTCAAATATGAAGGTTTACCAAATAAGGGTGAAAAGGAAGAAGAGGCGAGTTTTACCATAAGCACATTTAACTGGAATGTACATATCAGTAGCTAGGGTTATATTTCTTCAATCTGTTTAAAATCATTCTGATTAGAGATTCCAACATAACTGTTTACAGTACATGAACACATACCGTATCCAGTGATCCAGTGAAAGATGTGTGTTTACATGCACAAAGCATTTAATCATCAGCATTAAATCAGTCAATATAATTCTTTTGACATGCACAAAGTGGTTCTTCAGAAGAGAAATATAACAAAAGAAGAGGAAAAAGAAAACGTTTTATTTATTTATTTATTTTTTTGCTCCAGGTTAGATCAGGCTTCCCAGGTTTTCTTATAAATTCCTGTATTATGATTGGTTACAAGAATTCAGTCTTATCTGTGATTTGTTAGATGTTTTACTATGGGTAAAATGCGAGCCAATCAGAGCTCCTTTCTCAACCAGTGAAAGAAAGTCCGAAGTAAAGACAGGTGGGAGTTATATATGCTCACTGAGTTTACCAATCAAGACTGGAAGCAATAATCTTAACCCTACCTGGGACAAACATCTGCAGAAAGAATATCATATTCTGAGAAGAGATGTTTACGCCACTCCTCTCATTCCCTGTGAAAATTCATTCCAATTGAGCTGGATCAGGTTAGATGTTTACATGATGCATTTACATTCTAATTGGGTCATTATTCTGGTCATTAGTATACTGTATATTATTAGTAGACATATACTGACTACTGACGACAGTGAATCTTATCCATGCTGATGCTCAGTATAACCACATTCTTGCTCATGCAATTACTGCTTAAACCATTTTTGTTAGCAGTTTATTAATAAAAGAAAACCATGCATGCTTAATTTATCCTTCATGTACTATATCAACTGTATATAAAAGACACATGCTAACTCAACCACACTTCACTTTGAATTGTACCTTTATATATTTTTTTTCAATACAAGCCCTCCAAGGCCATCTGAATATGTTCCCCATATGTTGTAGATTTTCTTCGAAGCCTCTGACTGTGTAAGGAAATCAGTGCTGGCTCTTCCTGCACGCCTTGCTAAATAAGAGGTGATGTTTGCTGGTGAACTGAAGGATGTTCATTGTACATAGACAGAAATGGGTGAATGTTTTTTTTTAGATCTTTAGTTGTCCAGCATGTGAGAACTCAACCTCCATTGGCCCCTTTCATTTCTAAAAAACTTCCATAGTTTTTTGCCTTTACAAGCCCCATCTTTGAGTCAGCCATTTTTAGGCCTCTGTACAAAACCTGTGAACCAAAACAGTAGTATGTGGTTTTGGTTGTAGCCCATTCATTGCGTATTTGGATGGCATCATCTTGCTGCTTGTTTCTTTTCACGTTTATTTCCTTCCTCTACAAATTATGTGCCATTAGAATGTAAATGGAGCCGTGCTGATTCAACCTCCCCCCCCAACACATCCTTATACATATAAATCTTTTCAGAACAAGGAAACCATCCTCAGGAGAGCAGCTTTGGGTTTCCCTCATGAGCACCCTAGGCGAAAATGGATCCTTGGGGCTCTGATTTATGGCTGCCATTTTAGTCTGTGGTTTTGGGAACTTGTGTGGTTGGGCAGGAAACATAACAGTGACTTAGATTTTGAACAACTTATTAGAATGACTCTTTTAAAGGATGAATCAACTAGCAGACATGAACTAATCAAAGCTTTGACTTCTTAAAATTTACTCAAAATGTTTCTCAATAAATCAATTATATTGTATCTTCCCTACATGCAATAGGGAACTGTATTTTTAAATTATTTGTGGTTCACAAAGAATAATACCATTAAATAGATAATTTGTACAGCAGATAAATGTTGGGTGAAAAAAATTGGTTATGTTATGAGGTTCATTTGTTTTCAATAGACATAAAATGAACTGTAATCTCATATACTGTATAGTGCCAGCTACTGTAAATGCAGTAAGATTATTAGAGACTGGATACAACTGTGTTTTATGCAAATGAAAAAAAACAAAGCCTTTACAAAGGCTTTGTTTGACTGCTGTTGATATTTCAAGTGTGTACATAAACAGTGTAATTGTTTTTTTAGCTGTCTTTTCCAAATTTAATCTATGATCTGCAGATGTCCTAAATTTTCCCATGCAGTAGTTGTTCTGCACTGTGGATGCAAAATCAAGCAGATGCAAAATTCTCCTTTCAGTCATATTAGACATTCAGAAGGAGCTCCAGTTGACATGAACATACAATAAAAGTGACCTCGTATGCCAAAAGACCCTCCTCTGGCTCAGTGCTCGACCCCGCCCAGTCTTGCCATTTTTAAAAGCTGCTGTAAATAGTGGGTTGCTGCGAATTGCTACAGGCTAACCTATACTCCTTTACCTCTTAGCTATACATTACAATTTATATAGATAAATATTGAGAATGTCATTGTAAATTAATGATCTTATGTATATTTTTTGTAAGAAACGTGGATGAAAAAAGCCAAAAAAATGGATGGGAAATGCTTGAAAAGGTGCTGAACATATATGTTTCCAGTCCTTATGTTCTGAATAGCTAGGGAAATGCATTTTTCTATAAAAGGGTGTTAGGGGACAATTCATTTTAAACTACTGACACTGAAACTGGAAAAAAAAAGGCGTAAACCTAAAAGAAAACCAGTCATGCCTAAATGCCGGAGTTGCCTGTCAATGGAAAAATTAACACCTCTAAGTCTTACGCAAAGCTTTATAAAAAAGAATATAATATGTGACCTTTAAAGACAATCATCTGTGGAGTCTGTTTGTAAACCAGCTTGCACTTTCTTTGCAGGTGTGATCAGGTTTGTGCATGTTTTTGCATGAGCAAATATTTGGTTAATTAGGACCAAAGCTGAATAACAATTAAAAAAATTGCTATAAATGTGAAGGGACTTGCCAGTGAAACAGCTTTATGGCTGAGACTTCAATCAACCATATGCATATACTTGTAATGCCCCTTAAGTGTGAGACATATCAAGCAACTTCTACAAGGCACGAGCCTTCAAAATTACCACAGCTCCAATTCAAGTTGCACCTGAAATGCTACTAAAAAAAAAAAAATAATAATAATAATAATTATGATGTCTAACATATTACTTGCCAGTACATAGACATCAGATAGATTGTAGGTTGAGGTACCTCACTCACTCACTCACTCACTCACTCATCTTCTATACCGCTTTATCCTGCATTTAGGGTCGCGGGGACCTGGAGCCTATCCCAGGAGGCTTAGGGCACCAGGTGGGGTACACCCTGGACAGGGTGCCAATCCATCGCAGAGTACACACACACATTCACACTCTCATTCACACACTAAGGGCAATTTTAAAACGCCAATTAGTCTAATCTGCATGTCTTTGGACTGTGGGAGGAAACCGAAGTACCCGGAGGAAACCCACCAAACACGGGGAGAACATGCAAGGTTGAGGTACCTGTTTAGCTATTTATGTTTCTGCAACAATTTCCTGCCATGACAAACCAGCTATCTATATCGCTTATGATATTTTCAGGCATTATCATCATTCTATCTAATTCAGGTTATGTAGGTAAAGTATTTGCTGCTGCAGTGATAGCCTCTTGTTGTAACTATGACGCTAGCTAGTGATTACGCTGTCTATGTTTAATAGGTCAAATGACGAACATTCGGTGTAACGCTACCCAGCCAGCTCTAATTACTACCATATTTTTGCGCTTGCTATATTTAGCTAACATGCTCCAATGACAGTATATGTTGTAACAATAGATAGCAAGCTAGCACAAGCTAGCTGGGCATAGTGAACAGTTTTGAAATTGCTGTGCGATAAAATAAGGTTTTCTGGTAATATTTGTTCATTCTTGAGACTACCAAACAGCAATTCAGATTTATTTGACACACTTTGGGAGTGGACAAGATCATTCACGGTGGTTCGTATTATGTCAGAGACACAGCTCAGCTCACTGCTATAATAATAACACACTCCTTTATTTGCCTGGAGGTAGTCTGGCTTGAATGGCAACCTCAATGAGGCGGCGTGACTTCACACATGCACAGTAGTCACCCTCAAAGTAGTCCGCTTGTTTAAGCCTGCAGCGAAGTGGTGACACCACAAATGTCAGCTTGATTTTGTTACTGCACCTCAGGGGCTTACACGGGAAAGCCAAACGTCATCTGATTCTGGATCGCAGTTAATAATGTTCTTTCTGCTCTGCTGATTTCCTTCTACACAGTCTGTAGTGCCTTTGTCAGTGTGGTTGTGTGTGTGTGTGTGTAAAGGGGAACTCCATTCTGACCAGGCATGGCTCCAGCACTCTCTCTTTTCCCATATGATGACTCATAGAAACATGTTGGGGAATTTTAGCCCATGTGAAAACATTAAGCAAGGCCGAATGTTTCTCCCTATTTTATTTATTTATTTATTTTTACTAGTAGTGGAACAATGGTTAACATTTTCCAATATGAAACCTGGTTTAGCTCAGTTTGTGCTCCAATTATTTTATAATTACAAAATAATTTTCAGTTATGCAAGCAGGAATAAACATGTTCATCATATGATAGGTGGTGTTTGTAAATGTGAAGCAGAAATATTATTTTAGTTGTCCTTTAGCACTTTCACACCTTTCTTTAAGTCATATCTTTTTTACCCTTCCAGTTAATTGAACATTAACATTACAGGTGTATTGCTTAACGATTGAAAGATTTGGTTTTTGACTAAGTAGAGCCAAAGGAGGTTTTGTGTGTTTTGCTTCTCCGGTTGGATAGAGAGGAATGACATTTGGCTGTGATCCGTTTTTCAGTCCAAACTTGTAAACAGAAACAGATTCTGGCATTTGCTTTCTTGCTAACAGAAAAAAAATGATTAAAACCCTCGCCAAAATGCCCAAATGTGGAATGGTGTTGGTGTTGGTGGTGGTGGGGGTTATGCTTTGCAGGGATTAGAGAGTGTGGTATGACAGGCGTGCTGGAATTTTTCTACAACATCCTGTTGGATTTACACAAACTTTCCTGTAAGATCCAAATTCTAACACATGCTAAAGTTCATATTGTATTGTAGACACATGCTAGTTGCCTGTTAGTGGTTCCTCCAGATGGACAAGCTGAGGACATCTTGGATGATCAGATATCACTGGGCTCTGACTTACACTACCCATCAACCCTAGCATGTCACATGTAACTAATTATTCTTGTGTCTCAATATATCTTGTTCTAGTTTTACAGAATCTCTCGGGTCAAGCTTTTACTGTTGTTGTATTTGTCGTTACAGTTGTTTGTTGTTGTGTGTACCAAGGTGGCACTTTACAGGCCATGTTTAAAGTTCTTGTTCATGTTCACAGTTCTTTTAGTTCGGTTTGTACTTTATAAATTGCACTTAAACGGCACTGACACTCCTTTAACAATGGAAAGCAAAAGATGCTTTAACAAAGTATTACAGTGGACGTTTAAGTCAAACTGGGACTTGTGCAGAATAGCAGAACCCAGTTGTGAGAGTAATACTACCTTTATTTCTCTATATAATCCTCTTCTTCAATAATGAATTTATTTCAGTGTTTCACTAGTGCTTAGTTACCATTAAGGTAAAAAGTTTCTTAGAATGACAGCGACATGATTAGATTGTCTGCTTTATATCTGAAATGCTGGCTGCACAGAAACACCTTTAATGGCCTGAACATACAGAAATGGCTTGGAGCGAGGTCAGGACTGTATGGGGATGTGATGATAACTCTCAGGCGAGTTCCTGTAATGTGCAAGTGGCGTTCATTAATTATTGTGTGATTCAGTTTACACAGACAGATGCAGCTCTTCCACAAGTTGGTGAAAGTTATTTTTAAGGATCAGATGTTCCACTCACTGAATGTTCATGGGAACGACAGCAGTGGGCTCCGAGCCACCTCTGGCGGGATCATTTATCATTCATGGGCGTACATCCCTCTTTAAAATCTTTGCACCATTCAAATTTTTAACTGCGGCTAAGAGTTTTATCACCGTACTGTGCTTGAAGTCTAAATGGTTTTATGCCTTTATTTATTCACGCTCCTTGCAGTTAAAAGGTCTAATATGATTTGATCTTGCCATAATTTTTTAATTATCACAAAAATCTTCAAGTTTAACTAGGTTGTGAACACTTTTTATCCACCCAAAAAAATTAAACTTAAAGCTGATAAAACTTACATTCAGGTCATCAGCTGACTTCATTTTATTGCCTCATAACGTTGCTAAGCCTAGAACTGACCGGCTGAAGCAAATGTAGGTTATAACTCTGCCTCCAGGGGCTTGTACAGTAGGCAATATACATGATGGATGCATCGCTTCATATTCTTCCCTTTTTACCCTGATGCACCCATTTATCTGGAATATGACCAAACACATCAGACCACATGACCTTTTTCTTTCGCTCCAAACTTTAATGCTCCCTAGCAAATTGAACCTTTTTTTCTGATTAGTCTCACTAACAACTGGTTTTCTAGTGGCCACACAGCTGTTTAGTCCCAATCCTGTGAGTACTTGTCACATTGTGAGTGTGGAAATGCTCTACCTTTCCCTATGAAACAAAGCTGTGATTTCTACTGTTCATTTCTTAAGATCTTTTGTTAGGATGATTTCCACATTTCCCCTGTGAAATTGCTGGTTCAGCAGTATCCTTTCAGGTTTTGATAATTTGCTGGATAGCCCTTAACTCAGTTCCAGTAATTTTAATGTTTTCTTTGCCTTATATAATTCAACCCGTTAAAAACGCTGATTTTTTTGGCCAGGAAATGTGTATATTATTAGGGCAGTCATTGGTCATTTCTATTTGATACGTGCAGTGCGAGGTAGAAAAAAAGTTTTCAATTAAGGTTAAACCCATGAATGATGAACATGTGACTACTTGTGTGTGTTTGTGAGAGAGAGAGAGAGAGAGAGAGAGAGAGAGTATTTCAGCAGCACCACCTAGGGTATGCTATAAACACTACAGCCCTGATACTTTCCAGCTTTCCTTTTTCTCACCTTAATTTACCTGTATTTTTATGCTGAATGAAACATGGGCAATGAAATATTCACTTACAGATAAACAAATCACTTCAGTCTATACCTTTAATACTTTTTTAATGTCACTGAAATGTATAAGGATCCCATAATAAAGATGAATTTTAGAAACAATCAGAATAAAAATAAACACCAAATCATGCCAATGCAAATGCTTTATTATAGTTTTCAATTTGCGGTTTGTTGCTTGATCATTAACAATGATTTCTTTTCTTTTCTTTTTTTTTTTATAAGAAAACCAAAATCAAGTTTAGCCTGTGTGTCGTGACAGGTGAGCAACCAATTCAGTACAAAAAACAAATGGCACTAAAATGATCAGTAAGGGTTTGGCATTTACAAAAAAAAACAAAACATAATTTTACATATTATTCTATGTGCTGAGATATTAGTGCAAGCACAGGACTTTATTTTCCACAAATATCTAATGTGCTGATGAGACATTATTTCTAAGTGCCTAGAATAAGTTCAAATAATGTTAGCACTTTTTTTATTCATCTTCAATATATAAGGAATAAGCTATAATTACAAAATTTGCTGTATAGTTCAGCCTAAACAACCATCATTTGCTCTTTAGCTAGGGTGTGCATGTGTGTGTGTGTGCGTGTGTTGTACGTCAATACAAACTGTACAGTTGACAACAATGCTACAATGCGATATAGCGGAGGAAGTCTATGAACAGTACATACAAAAAAAGGTTCCTAGTAAAATCAAAGATTATTCAAAGACTTGGATATAGGCACGACCATAAAACAGACTACACATGCGCTTTGTGCAATAGTGTGCATTTCTGTGTACAGCAGTAATCTGAACTACAATACTGTCATTCATATAATGTTTAATATAGAAATGAAAAAAAAAAACATTACATAGTGATAAAAAACAGAGGTGATACATTCATGGCATTTACAGTGAAAGCACTTCTTCCAGTTGAACATTTGATTGTATAGCATATTCGTCTTACCAAAAGGGACACACGTCTTATTTTTTAGGAGGCATACACGTGCCCATAAATGAGCCGACTGCACTGTAATATCATGTCCTTAATCACGTTCGTCTCACTAGAAAGCTTAAACAAGTTAAAACCATTCTTTATGCAAGACATGTATAAACTCTTGTGGAGTTTTATGAAGTGACAAATACAAAATTAAAGTCAGTAAAGGCAGGTGATACACTGACTTTCTTTGTCAAGCGAATAGCTTTGAGCTTTCCCACATTCCCAAATTTGATCCTGAACTGATACGGCTTTAGATCGTAGAAATCAAAGGACAAAAATTATTTTGATGCCTTGTTTGATGAACTTCGGTCCTTCGGTCACGGCTCGAAGCATCAAAATAACTGTATCGACTGACTAAAAGCCCATTGTAGCAGTTATTCATAAGCTGTATGAAGATGGTTTGTAGAAGTTTGTATAAGTCCAAATATGTACCAAATTTCTTGCTTGGTGTTGATGTATAACTTCAGTGGTGGAATAAATCTGGTAAAATGGCTAAATCCAACCCTTTGCAATAAACTACTAAATAGTACAGATACTACAGTGCATAAAGTGATGTTTGGTACATAAGTGTTTGGCAGGTTCATAGCTTCTGTTGTCACAGGTATCTACAGTAGGTCGCCGTGAGAAATCATAACAATTCATAGCAAATCATGAGGTGTTTTAGTTACATTGCAGGTAAATAGTGTATTTTCGCAAACACCCTGTGATCGAGCATGACTTTGGCATAGTTCGTAGCAGAGTTGTACGTGATTACATTATGAGTATAAGTCAAGCAACTAAGGATGCCATAATTTCAATTGGGAACAGTTCTACGTGCTCTTGCAAAAGATTCAGGAATGTGGGAAAGCCCCCATAACATCGAGAGTATCCCGACACCAATGCTACTTCTTTATAAAAAGTTTGTGAGTAGTAAGAATTAAAAAATATGGACATGAATTATGCATCAAAATTTTCAAGTAGGAATTAATTAATATTAAATTAGCAGTCAAAGATCACCCAGCATGCCGCTCCGTTAAAATCGGTTCCATGCCGGTTCCAGGTGTGGCCATACTGAACAGATTCATGGAGCCGTGCTGAATTAAGTCCACTTAAAGCTACCCTGTAGTTTATAACACGCCCCTGTTGGCGTCCCCTCACAAGATCATGCGAATGTTCAAAATAAAAAGGGGGGCGGGGTTAAGTACATAGAAACTGAGCCAGCTAGCACAGTAACAGTGTGAAGCAAGTTCTTATGGACAGATCGAAAAACCTAGAAATGAACTCTAAATGACGGTTTTATATGCTTCTAAAACGCTGGGTAATGTTTATTTTAATTGCTTATTAGCTGCAATAAGAAAAGCGTATTGGTGTGAGTTAAATAGTCTATTGTCCTTTTACACACCTATATTGTCTCTGTCTCAAACACTAGATTTCATCTCTAATTAATATTCTTCCCAGAAGAGTAAGCATTTAGGTCTTACTTTTTAAAACCTGATTAGATATATACTTAGAAAATTGCAAAAGAAATAAAAAAAAGAAAATTGTGAAGAGAGAGGATTCATTTCTCATCTTTTACACTTATATAAGAAAATAATCTCTCTTATTATTTAAACACATCCCTTATCTTTCTTTTTCAAAACAATGATGAACGTATCCAGTCGCTCTTGCAGACGTACATTACAACAA
The DNA here is from genome assembly GCA_028565755.1 of Dinotopterus cunningtoni. Lineage (NCBI taxonomy): Eukaryota > Metazoa > Chordata > Actinopteri > Siluriformes > Clariidae > Dinotopterus > Dinotopterus cunningtoni. Next base: position 7,154,553 of record JAOTRS010000025.1, read on the forward strand.
CCTGTACACGTGACATTTTGTGCAAATGTGTAGCCATGTGCCGATGATCGGTTAGATGATGCCCAGAAGCACGATACTGAAATCCCAAAAGCATTCCAAAGGCATCATCTCTCCTAAGCTGATATAGACAGAGGCCATTATCACACAAGACACCAACATTTTTTATGAATTTGAAGGGATAATAAAGGAACATGTGTCTCACTGGTCTGTACATTTGGCAGAATGAACCGTCACATTGACTAAAGAGGAATACGTGCAGTAATATTTCTAAGCTTCTCTAATTAGCGAACTCAAATTCATCTCCAATAAAACTCAAATAATCACACTGTTGAAAAGCAAGCCAACTAGAAGTAAAATTTGGAACAAAATATTTAGGCAACTGATGCGTTTTTGTGTTTGTCATTTGGCAGAAATCATTGCTTATGATTAGGTAGCTAATTTAGCTCATTAATCAAGCACTGTTTGTAAAACACTAGTCCTATTCACATCACTCTCTTACAAGAGCTCTATGAAATGCTAGTCGACGAATGTACAGAAATCTTCTAACTGTAAAACTGTGTAAACAATGCTTTAAAGTTTAAACGTTAAACTTAACAGAACCATATTGGCACATGTCTATTGCTCTGTGTGTGAACGTTTCCCATTTAGCTTGTGCTTCGGTTTGTTTTCTCTTGCGTCGTAAATCCTAGCACTTTCATGGCTATCATTCTGTTTACGCAAGCTAAACGCAAGGACACAAGCTACATTGTCTCTACATCCTCTCCACAAGATGATGATGATGATGATAATGATGATGAAAAACCTCCAGAGTTGCCTTATTGCCACTGAAAAGTAATTGCATTTTCCCAAAGGTCCATTTTACATGACACACACACACAGGCATGTGCACGTACTGTACTTATTAGGGTGTCCGATAAACCGTCATCGTCGGGTGTAAGATGGAAAAGAACCCTGTCTAATAATAATAATAATTATAATAACTGATTATGGCTCAGTACATTCATCTAGTACACTAATACATAAAGCCAGTGCTGTTTCAGCATTTTTTTCCCCAATAGGAGCAGATTCATGTCTATACATTTTACAACAGATTTTACATCTCTTAAAAACCTCAAAACAGCAATAGATAAATCATATTTCTGAGTGCAACACGGTGTTCTAGAGGTACACTAAATATTATACAGCAAGGCTATGATTTGATGTACAGGGATTATTTTGAAACTACACACACCTGTGCATGCTGACACAGTGGAAAATCAGATGGCAGTAAGAGGCAGATAGTTATTGCCTCTCAGTCATTATGAGAATGGAATTTGTCTTTTAAGTGTTTAATATTGGTTCATTGTTTTAACTAGTTAAATCTGTATGAACAGAGACTAGCCAGATAAAGTTAATTGGTAAAAAAAAAAGGCAGAGGGTGGTTCTGGTACAAACATTGGTGAAGGTGCTATGTGGTTAGCAAAGTGCTATTTGTCTTATGCTTTCTTGTATCTGCTGATTTCAGCCAATAACAACTAACCATCCTGGACTGATTTTAGTAAAGATTAACATCATGTAGCACTGTTAGATAACTAAAGCAACTGACCCAAGCGGAGTGTGTGTATGCACTATTGAATTTTACATTATATTCTAGATGCATCACTCGTTTTTATATTTCATCAGTTTTATATCTCCTGATTAAGAAAATGTTGCTGCGCCTCACTACCCCACCACAAGGTGGCACAAAATGCCAAACTTTACTTTTGCAGGATAGGTCTAGTGCTTGATTTCCAGGATGGAAGGATTATGGTCCAGTATAGCCAAGATGATCTTGTCCATGTACTGTCGGAGGCGGAAGTTGATTTCCTCTTGTTCCTTTAGAGCCTCGACCAACTGCAGGGCGAAAAAGGTGTAAGTACAAATACGGATCCACACTTTTTTTTGTGTCATGCAGTTTTGTAATAAATTTATTTTTGATCTCTCAGGTAAAACATAATAAAGATAATAATCAGATTTCTTGCTTTATTACTACAGTACAACTGTTTTCTTGCATTATAATTTTTTACTATAATCCGTGACAATTATTCAGGTCTACAAAAAAAGAATTTCATTGCACTAAAAAAGGTTCACAAACCAGTTTAATGAACATTATTTCCAGAGCAGATTATAGAGCCACTGCCATTCTGAATGGAGATCAATACAGAGAGCCACTAGAAGCCAACAGTGGTACTACCACACAGAAGATCATGTTACGTTATCATCATAATGTCGGTCATAATGTACGAAAAAGCATAAACAGAAGCGTTTGAATATCTGCAAATAAAATAGGAAGGTAAATGTTTCTTAAACACAATCATTATTGGTGATGAGACATGGATTCATCACTACGAGTTTGACAGTAAATGGTATGGAACGGTTCAAAAGTCGACCATCAGCTGGAAAATTTAAGCTGTTTTTTAGGATTCCCAATGGCCAGTATTGGAACATTTTCAGGAAAAAGGTTCAACAATCAACAGTTGCATCATTACAGTGAGATGCTTATTGAAGAGCGGAAGTCTAAACTTTGTATTAAACACAGAGAACTGCTATCCAATGGCGTCGTGATCTTGCATAACAACTAGTGATGGGTCGTTCTTGAATGATTTGTTTATTTTGAATGAATCTTAAGTATGACTTGGGAAAAACGAGTTGTCTCTGGAAATTATTCGTTCAGTCGCCCATGCCGAATATCATAGATTCTGTACGGAAAAATTAGTTCATCTGTTTCGAGTCTCCGGGTTTCCTGAGTCGCTCGTTCATCAGGTGACAGCCCCATAAGCCTTACCAATGCAGTCTGAGCCGGAAAGAGAATTCATTAGTTCACCTTTCGAGTCTTTGGGTTTCCCAAGTTTTCCAGATGAATGAATCTTTTCTTTTTCTTATAACATTACTGTATGTTTTTGTCTTTTTTGTTGTGTGATCAACGTTTGCTTAAGTAGTAGATGTTAGGGAAGTAATACGTAACATTTTAATTACATTTTGCTAAAATAAATAAAATGAATGAAATGACTTGAAAAAAGATTTGTTCATTTTGCTGAATGAGACTGAAAGATCCGAGCCGGTAAAATGATCCGAACTTCCCTTTACTAATGACAATGCACATCCGCACACTTCTGCCCATTACTGTCGACACTGCAAAATCTTTGTTTTGAGGTGTTAAAGCATACTCCCTATAGTCCTGATCTTGGTACATCGGACTTTCGCCTGTTTGGTCCCCTGAAGGCAGCCCTACAAGGGTAAAGATGCACTTCTAATTAAGAATTGAAGACAGCATTGCATTTGTGGCTCGCCACTCAGCTTGATGCATTTTTTACCGAGGGAATACTAAAGCTTGTTGACAGATGGACAAGGTGTATTAAAAAGCAAGGAGATTATGTCGAAAAATTATGTATTTGTATATTTTAATTAAAATAAATTCCACAACTAGAGTGTGTATCATTTTTGACACCCTCGCACAAGAAATAGTTTAATTGGACCTATATTATACACAGTAAAGTGACATGTTTCAGCCACTAGTGGGCGCCTTCGCTCTCACTAGGTCTTGTTGAATGGTGATCAATGAATGAATTCATTTGAATGATTTAGGAGCCATGGTTCCAGTTTCGTCCTAAACACTTCAATCATTTGTCTCAAAGAATTCTCATAAATTCTCATAATGATCCAACAAGTTTATTATAAATGTTCAAACCTACACTGGAGTCTAAAAGTCTGAGATCAGTAGTGAACATTTAATACAGATATTTCATTACAGATGACAGTGTTGTCGATAATGTGAGTGAACTGTTTATTTACAGTTTTGTATGGTCTCAAACTTTTGGACCCCACTGTATGTGTTAGTGATCTGATCTGGATGGTTCCCTGTGGACACTGTAAGTATATTCGCCAAAAGCCCCATTTATACCCCAAATTCACCTTTGCTTCAGTGAATAATCTCTGTAGATGCTGCTGTAATCATAAAGTCTTTTTGAACTGAGGTAAGTGTTCCTACTAGAAGGCCGTCCATTTTAAGAAGAAGTTGTATAGTAGGTCAGCCATTTTAAGACACACATTAACAGGAACACAGGATTAAGAACACATTAACAGGACTTCTTGATCATGGCTATTTTAAGGGATGCACTGAGCACAGAGCAGAGCCCCGGATACCTGATAGTGATTTAATCTGAATCTTCTGCCAGCAGGAGCAAAGTGTTGATCGCAGATGGATCCAATTATGTGGATTGCAGGGATTGCTCAACTGCTAACAGTATAACAGCACTTTAACATCTCAGATGTTCTCACAACAGAGGATGAGCAAAGAGAATGTCTAGTGAATGACTTTTGATTTTAAAACAACAATGCTACCTATGCCCATGAAAACCTAATATCCTCATACAAGCCTCTTTATCTTTGTTTCTGATGCGTTATCCGTCTCCTTAACTGTATGAATGTTTTATCTCACCTCGTCTCTCGATGCGTTGTCGATCTCTGTGGCCAGACTTTGAGCTTTAGTGTGGCAAGCGAACAGGTTTTTAGCCTCGTACAGACTGAGGCTGAGAATCTGTCCGTTCAGATCATCGTTCTGGTCCCGCAGTTTATGGTTTTCCTGTTTGGAGAGAAAAAAATTATTAGGTAATATAAAGAGCAGAATATCATTGCAATGATAATGCAATCCTGACATAGTAAAGAGTTTTTATACCTGCCGCAGGCGTTTCACTTCGTGCTCGAGCTCGATCTCACGTGCTCTAGAGCTGAATTCAGACAAGGAGTTTCGTCCACGCCCAGGTTTCTCCGTTTCTAACTTAAACATCTGCAAATGCTCCAGCTCCCGACGCAGGTCCTCTATCAACTACATACGCATGCAGAGAAAAGTGATCCATGCACAAAAAACAGAGGATATATTCAGATCCATGCTGCTATACAGAATAAATCATCACCTTTTGATTGGAAAGTTAAACTACTGTACGCTGTGGTATCACTATTGCAATCAACGCCATTAAAAGACCGTGATGTCACAACTCATGCCACATATAGGAATATAAAGTATGGATCAGTGTAAATAAATCTCCAGTCTATTAAACTGTGGCACTGCCATTCTAAACACACGCTTTTCATATTTTAATAAGAATGATGACATCACAAAATCTTATAAGGATGTCTCATGCACTTACGTTTGTATCTCTTCTCAAAAATGGACTGCTGGACAACAGAGATTGGAGACTGAGGATAATAATGTGATAACTGAGGGATTAAAGAGCAGAGTCTCACTTCCTGCATGGCTTCTCGTTCTTTCTGGAATTCGTGTCTGTTCTGCCACAGTTTGTCCATCATCTTCCTATACAGGTCCATCTCATCCTTTAGACGCAGACTTGTGTCTTCTAGCTTGTCAGTCATGCGCTGCTTCTCCTGCAACATGATGAAGGAGAAGAAAAAGAAGAAGAACAAGAAGGAGGAAGAGATCGTGTTCATTATTCTAAAATTCTGAAAATGTTCTAAAAAATGCTGGTCATGAACATAATAAACTGTTTCATGATCCTAACTACAGTGCTGGTAATGAAGATGTTGCATTTACATTGACAGGGGTAATGAGAGTGATGATGACACTCACCTGGTCCAGTTTTTCAGTTTGAGACTTTAATCGGCAAACGTTCACCTTCATCTCAGAGTTCTCTTCCTCTAGCTGCTGTATTCTGGGAATTCATTTTTATGAAAAAATGGCATAAAGTATTTGCATTTGGGAGAACTGCATTAATATAATATAATAAAATATAACTCCGCGACCCTGTATACAGGATATAGCCTCATAGACAATGAGTGAGTGAGTGAGTAAAATAAAACAGATTATATTCTAATAAAAAAACATGACTGTTGACCTTTAATCTGCTTTTTGCCATCTTAATCCAATATTTATATTATAACAATAGCTTCCAATGGCATGCAATGTAGGAATTACACTCCTTTTAAGGAAAATTATGAGGGGTGTTCAGGTCAAACCAGGACTTGTAATTAAATGTTTCATTAATGAAGGAGAAAATAAAACGATTTTATTGATGAACAGTTTTTCCTGTGAACATCCAGCGAGTGGAATGCCTCGTCCTTGAAAATCGATGGATAAGTTCTGTTGGGAACTGTACACACAATAATTCACCAGCATCTATTGCACACTGAAGGAACTAAGCTGGGAGTTATTGCAACATCCCCCGTCCAGTCATGACCTCGCTCCAAGCCATTTCCACATGCTTGTGCCACATGGGAGGACATTGTTTCAAAAGTGAAGCTGGCGGTCCGATCATCGTTCCGGCAGACTGAGAAATCTTTCTACCTTGATGGCATCCAAGCACTAGTGAAACGCTGGGATAAGTGCATTAGTGTAGCAGTTGATTATTTGGACAAATAAAGAGTGTTTCTACTATTTTGCAAAAGTCCTGGTTTGACTCGAACGCCCCGTAGTTTTGTAGTTTTACGCTAATGCAAAATATAACCGTATATAAAGGAACACAGAAATCAGTCTAAAGACCGCAAATTAATGAACTCGGGTCTTGTTTTAATATCAGCATAAAGACTAGACCTAGGACTATAAGATCCTGGTGTGTGTATGTGTGTATTCATGTGTGTGTATACCTGTTTGAGAGGAGCTCTATTTGATTGCTCTTGTCTTTCTCCATCTTGCTGTAAACCTCTCGGTGTCTCTTCAGCTCCTCCTCCAAACTTTGCTCTGCTCGGGTCTCCTGGTCCTTAATCTGCTCCTCCAGTTCATGTACTCTACACACACACACACACTGTATTGCACTCTGTGACTTCCTCATAGATCAGGTTTCTGTGTTAGTTTTTATGATTACCTTAGCTAACTGCTGTTGCTAGGCAACTGTAAAATAAAGCTTCTGAACATAAACTAGCCAATCAATAGCTATAGCTAACAATTGTGGCTAACTAGCTCATCTTCTATCCTGACAATGACAGACGTAATGATGCGAACTGAGACAAAACTGCTTTAAATGTCAACATTTTCCCTTAGAGCTCTCGTTAAATTACTAAGAAAAAAAATTGAAACAACTACAATTACTCTGTGATTACAGTCACTGAGGGCTGGCATGGATTCAGCCATATTGAGTAGCATCATTATGCAACTTAGGAACTTCAAAAGTGTCAAAAGAAATTGCACCAGAAGGATTCTTCGATGTGGATTCTTGTTAATGTACAAATCTTTGCTAACTGCAGCATTATGATTCCTACTGTCACATTTAGTAGTATGCTGAAGACGTACAGCATGATTGTATATTCCACGCCATGATCTATGTACCTGTGAACCAGCTGTGTGTTATCCTGCTTCAGTTTAGACTTCAGATCCCCATTTGCCAAGCTGTCGTTCTCCAGCTCCGTCACCTTCTTCTCCAGGTAACTCACCTGATATAACACACACACACACACACACACACACACACACACACACACACACACACACACACACACACACACACACACACAC
>JAOTRS010000025.1:7186837-7200193 GCA_028565755.1 Dinotopterus cunningtoni
CATAATTTGACCATTAATTTTGTGACATTATAGGGGAAGCTGAGCTTCCCTTGCAGTCTTAAAGAAATCGCCACTGGACTGAAGTACACAAAACATATACTGTATGTTGCACATTTCTGGTTAACATTCAAAAGAGGACATCTACTACACTACTGCACTTTAAAGATGAACAATATCACTGCTGCTTATCATGCTTTCATTTCTCACTCCATGACCAATCTGTACAGCCGCTGTCTGCACATTCCACATACTTTATATAGTTCTATACTTTTTTTACATTACACATTTCTGCTTTATTTTATTGTAATAAAATTGAAGATTTTATATCTTATTCTTTCCTATTAGCATTTTGCCTTCTTACTTGCTTTTTCCTCAGTCACAGTCTTGTAAGCATTTCGCTGCACATTTTACTGTGTATGGTTGTGTATGTGACAAATAAAAATTTGAATTTGGTATGAGGTGTAGTCAGCGCTTAAATTTCATCCCCAACATGTTTAGTGGGGTTGAGTGAAGGACATTCTACAGATTAAAGGTAGATATGTTTCAGAACTGTTTTTAGAACGGACCATTGCACAATTATGGCTAAATGATTGTCTGTAGAAGAAAAATCAAATTAACGTCAGTGGCAATTTTATATACACAACTTATCCAAAACGAATTTGTAAAGTCTGACGCCATCCTTTTCAAAATGCCAAATGTTTACTAAAGTACTGCTTTTAGACCCTTATATATATAAAAAAAAAAAAGACACGCCACAAGTTTGTAAAAAAGGGAAAAAAAGATATTTATTCAGTTAATATGCACATTCAATTAAAAGGGCATTGTAATACAAAAGTGCTACTTAAGAACAAAATGAGAAAGTAAAAATTTTCCCCCTCAGTCTGTGCTCTGCACAATAAGCCGGGGCTCGAGCAGCGACTCCCAACGCTCAGTCAGCTATAAAAGACACAACAAAGATAGAACTGTTATCACACTCTTGCATTCACACTTTATGCCTTTTCACAAAGATGCTGCTGCTTCACCTTTAATTGCTCTTCCTGCTAGTCAAACTTCTGATATTTTAAAAAGAGAATTTGTAGAAAAGGGAAGTGTAAAGTAAAGTTTTTTTTTAACACCAAAAAAAAAAAAAAAAAAAAAAAAAAAAAAAAAAACCATTCTTAGCCAATAAAAAGGGGGTATCCAAGATGTGTGTGTTACCTGACAACCGGTAGTGACTGCGTATTCCACTCTTTCAGAGCCGTCTGGGTTCTGATACACCAAATCAAATTTCCCAGGTTCAGTTCGTGCTATGAGACACAAACCTATTATAAACACACTAAACACAATGCACATCATATAATGGACACCCAAGTATACATTTCTTGTACCTACCTTGACTTTGTGTGAGAAGCTCCACCTCAACCATCTTAGTGCTGTGATTAATATCAATGATTTTTCCTTCCTGGTAAATACAAACAAAAATTCAATAATTTAAAAATACAGATCAGATGGAATGACTTAATCAGTGCGACACTGCCACAATTGGCTGTTTCTGTTTACCATAAAACCTTCATGAAAAATCAGAGACACGCAAACATTACAGTTGGAAGCCTAGTTTTTACAAAAATGTCTGTCTTCTTTGGAGACATGAGGAAAAGCGTCTTAAAGCAGCAAAGAAGCAATGTAGAGACGTTTTAATGTGATATTGAAACTGACAGGCACAAAGGTCACACCATCACTGGGACAGAAATTTCATGCATTTCTATTCTTATTTAAAGCACAACACTGAAACCAAGGGTCAAAAAGTGTTGATTCATTTTCTATAACAGCAATGTTTTCTTGCTGACGATCGTGCTGGTTATAACTCAAATCACAGGGGCATACTGATACATTTGGTACAAAGTAGAAAGATATAATTTCTATTAGGGCTGTCCCAATACTGACAGCAGTATCGGGTATCTGTATATTACCGGGCTATTCTATACTATAGTATTGCACTGGCTCTCACTACGTTCAACGTCAGCAAGTCAAGTTAGGTGGCATGGGAGGGTAGTATACGGGGACGTATGAATGACCGAATTAATAAACTTTTTTACATAACATGCATTTATTCAGTACATGGCATGCATAAATAAATGTACTTTTGACATCCATCATCAAAACTAAAATGTTATTTTACTTACTATAACGGTGTGTTACTGCACATGTTACTGAGCAGAGAATAAAATCATATCATGAAGTCCAACTGAAACTACAGCAGGATCATCTGTCTCCCGAACTCCATCTGTCTCACGTCACACGTTGTTTGTATTTTGTCCCTCTCTTTGATTCAGTTACACCCTTATATTCATTTCTACTTCTTTTATTACTTTTTTGGCACTAAAAATTCTATTTCATTAACCTTCACTATAGAAGAATGTGGGTTTATACATTACAATAAAACTAAGATCAATAAAGGTGTAACATGGAGTGATTGTGGTGGCGGGGGCATGGTCACGTGTGAAGGGAGTGATGGTCATGTGAATGGAAGCTTGTGTTAGCCATAAATAGACCAAAATGGACGGTTCAGAGGCAATTCCCAACTAAATGACTTCATTGCAATTACAAAGGAGACAAAGTGTTGTTTAAGATGACATCACATGATCAGATAAGTTTTCTTGCTGAAAGTGCTTCTGTGACAGCTTTGAACGAGGTTTGAAATGCAGGTGACCGAGTGTTGGTATAATTAACGATTGTTGGAACACTGGTGATTACATATAGTTAAACATCCCAGTGCTCTCTCTCTCTTAAATCATGGAATTACTCAGTTAGAACTAATGTTTGTATGACAATTTTTTTTTAAATTAAAATTCTCAAAATGTGTTCATCCTTTGACACAATTTCGTTCCACTGTAATGATACGCAGTGTCATGCTTTATCTGAGGTTTTTTTTTTTTTTTCTTGATATGGGTTCATCATGCAGTTTAGGTTAATGTTACCTGGGTTAAATTAAGCTGAAAATTCAAAACAAGTGATGTTTGTTTCATGCATGTGTAGATGGTTTAAAGGGGTGTAATTCCTAATAGAACTGTGTTTTTTTCCTAGTTAAAGCACACGTTAGGTGTTAATGCCAACATGACAGCACTAAAAAACCTACTTTATAATCCGAGACCTCTGGCGTGTAGTTCTCTGTAAGCTCTAAAAGCTGTAGGGGAAAAGAAAATGGAGCAGTTCAATAAATAATAAATGTAAGCAGTGTGATAAATAAAACATCTACATCATAAACCGAGGACCCTTTTTTAACTTCATTACAGGTACTGAAACCTCAGACATGTTAAAGCTGAGCAAGGAACTTAAGTATAAATAAAAATAAAAAAAAAAATAACAAAAAAGTATAACCTTAGTTCATTAGCTAAAATAGCGTGAGATATTTATGGTAACACTTACTAGAGAACCAGTATAAAATTTTATTAACTGTAAATGAAAATCTCCAATGAATCAAGAACAGGTTACAGGTTTGATTTTTATCTGGACTTGTTCAATGATGTCATCGAAGTAGCATTCCTAATGTTCTCTTGAACACAGTTTGAGAGTACGCAAGTCAACAGTTAAATATGTAGCAATAAAATCTCAATTGGTTAAAATGAAGCACATAGCACTGCAACAACCGCATTCATCCAAATATAAAAACAAGTCACTGAAGAATAATCAAATCACTTTAAAACACATGACTGAGACAGCAGATATCTAGTGAACTTAAAATTGCACATAAGCTGCCCTCTTACAAAATTGGTGCCTGCTGTCAGTTATCAGTGTTCTTGGTTGTGTTCATGATAAAAACCATAAAAGACAATAAAAACCTTAATGCAAAAGGTTTAAGAAACAAAAAAAAGAACCCACACAATTTACCTTAAAAACTATTTTCTGGCCCACTGCAGGAGGAGCAGCAAGGAGAGGCAGAGTGCTGTAATCCCGCTTCGGCCTCGGCTCTGGAGGATTCTGCAACACACATGCACACACAACCTTTATTGGCAAACGTAATCTAATCCGTATAAACCTAAACAGGAGGTTCCTTCATGTCAATTGGATATAATCATGACTTTTAAATTTAACAGACGCAAACCAAGAAGCACAAACTTGACATAAAAAGTTACGCAAAATATATCTAATCCATGTGTGAATTTGATTCTTCTCGCTACCAGAACCACTCTTTCCCAATTTAAGTCCTGGAATATGTCTGTGCCACCAAGGAAGAAAAACTGCATAGATGTGATGACCTGGTCATTCAGTGCATTCAGGTCATCAGCTGACTTCATTTTATTGCCACATAATGTTGCTGTGCCCACACCTGACCAACTGAAGCAACCACAGATTATAACACTGCTTCCAGAATCTTGTACAGTGGGCACTATGCATGATGCATGTCTTCATGTGCTTCCCTTCTTACCCTAATGCCCATCACTCTAATACAGGGTCAGTCCGAACCACATGACCTTTTGCCATTCCTCCATAGTGTAATCGCCCTTTTTCTGATTAGCCTCACTAACAAGTGTCTCATCACATTGTGTGGAGAGATGCTCTTATTTTTATTATTTGGCCCTGAGTGTAGATCACGTAAAAGTTTCTCAGCTTATACTCACCTGCAGCACCAAGCTTTTATTAGTCTGAATCTCTTTCTGCTTTCTTTGGCCCTCATTGTCATAATTATAATGAAAGATCTGTTTCCAAGGTGTTCCTCTGGCCCTGCCAAAGCCACCTCTGACCCCTCCTCGACCTTTAGCCTTGTCCATAATCCCACGGCCCCGCCCCCAAGGAGTCAAACCAGCCATGAGTTGAGGGTTCGGCCTTTTTATCAACAGCTCTGTGTCACTGCTGCTCGAATCAGACGCCTCTGCTTTGTCTTCGGTATCCTGGAGCCTTGTTCCTACCGGAGTGGACAGAGTCGAAGTGGTACCGCCGTTTTCACTCACAGCATGCAAATCTGAGCATGGCTGCGTTTGAGCTTGTGACAATTTAGAGGGTTTGGGTGTTGCAGGGAGGTTTGTTTTGCAGGTCTCAGCTTCAGATAATGAGGACGAATCTGAAGAAGTTGGTGTTTTAGATTTTTTTGCGTTCCCAGGAGGTTTTTTAGGTGTGGAGATTTTGCTGGTCAAAGATTTTTGCAGACCTGGAGATGTTTTCCCAGAGGTACTGCCTTTTCTGGAATCCTCTTCTTCCGAGGAGGATGAAGACGTCACAGTTCGGGGTTGTGTTTTCAGGGCAGGGTTGGTGGATTTTGCAGGGACCTTTGCTTTTCTGGTTACTACTGGAGCTTCATCTTCTGATGAGGATGAATCTGAAGAAGACTGTTTTTGTGTTTTCTTTGCAGTCAAAGAGTTTGTTATGGATTTTGGTGATGACTGCTCTTTAGGTGTTTTAGTACTGTTACATGTTTTTGAGCTTGCACTAGGTTTTGGAGACTTTTTTACAGGGACTTTTTCGTCTTCTGAAGAAGATGTATCTGAGGAAGAGGTTTTTCTTGCAGCAGGTGGTTTGGATGCTGCAACTTGTGCTTGTTTGGATTTGGGTTGAGGTTTTTGAGTAACCTCCTCACTGCTGTCTGATGAGTCCGAGCTTTTATTTTGCGTACCTGATGGAATTGCTTTTCCATTAGTAAGGACAGAAGGCGCAGAAGCTTTCTTGCTGCTCTTGTCTGTCTGGGACTTCGAGGATAAAGGGTCTTTAGCAGGGACCGTTGTTTTTGATGCATCTCCAGACTCTACCTGCTGCTTTTCCCCCTTCTTTTTCTTTGCTTTGTGCTTTTTCATTTTCTTTGTTGCACCTGTTGGCAGGGTGACACCATTTGTCTCGCTCAATTCTTGTCTGTTCTTCTTTGTTGGTATTTGGGACAAGCCTTCATCCTCTCTGAATCTTTTTTTCCCTGCATGTTCGCAGGATACACTGGACACCTTCACCCTGTTAATGATAAAAAAAAAAAAAGAAGCAACTCAGATACAACCACAGTTAAAAGACGGCACTATTGGCCCTGAGGGGAAAGGGTCATGAAATGAGTAAGAACAAATAACTTTTCTAATTGCATGAAGTAATTACTCGTTCACTGTTATGCCATATGTTGCATGGAAGAAAAGAGATTCAGATTCCTGTTCTTGCTTGGCTGACATGCGTGTTCTTCTGCTATTGTAGCCAATCTACCAGGTTCAATGTGTTCTGCTTTCTGGGATACTTTTCTGTTCACTATGGTCATAAAGAGTGATTACTTGACTTATTTGAAGTCTTCTTGTACACTTACACTATTCTAGACATTCTCTTATGACCTATTTCATTAATGTGGACTGCATAACTGTCTGTATCTGTAAATCACAGGTGGACTTGTGGTATATTTTCAAGGAATGTAGACCATATAACTTTTGTACGAGTGGTGTTCAAGTCAAAAACAGGACACACAAAATTCCTTGTGACTGAAGGTGTAAAACATGAATGATGATCCCAAGTGAGGTGGCTCAGAGCCCACTGCAGTCATTCCCATGAACAATCAGCGAGTGAAACGCCGGATTCTTGAAAATCAGATAACTTGTCATGCATTGTGTAGCACTCACTCACTCATCGTCTATACTGCTTTATCCTGTATACAGGGTTGCTGGGAGCCTGGAGCCTATCCCAGGAGACTTGCCCTGTGCCCTTCCATTGCAGGGTGCGCACATAAATACTCATTCACACTCATTCACACACTAGGGGCAATTTAGAAACTCCAATTAGCCTAATCTGCATGTTTTTTGGACCCAAGAAAACCCACCAAGAAAGGGGAGAACATGCAAACTCCATGCACACGGACCGGAGGCGGGAATCGAACACGGACCCTGGAGATGTGAGGCGTCACTACGCCACCATTGTGTAATACACAATGATTTGAATAATTGCATAAATGTGTAGGTGTTCCTGATAATTAATCTCATTATTAAGAATTCTGTAGTTTTTAACATTTAAATCTTAATGCTTGTTTTTGTCATACTGGTGGGAGGACTACACTTGTTTTACTTACCTTATGGTTTAATTGGACCTGGGAACATTAAACCTCAAAGACTTCCTTAGGTTTCTTTTAATGAAATCAGCTCCACACCACTTAAGAGTTTTCAGTTTACTATGTGCTTTCCTTTGAGTAAGAATTATAATTTGCATAAACAACCCCAATTAGACATGAATCCCATTTACCATGGAGACAGGAATCATTCACATAGGACTTAATCCAAAAGAATGAGAATAAGTAAATTTACCTTATACTGTCATTATCACGGACCACATAGATGCTCTCTGTAGGGGGAAGGAAACAGTTCTCAATGAACAGGTCCAACCCGGTTTTGCGGCTGTAGTCGAACTTTTCTCTAATAACACTGCATAAATCTGCAACAACGCGACATTTATTCAGATCCACCAGCACCCAGCTCATGCGGCAGTCGGGCATGGAGGGAGGAGGGTAATCAAAGTACAGCTTCACTCGCACCGCGTTTAGACTGGAGGCTGCCATGTTGCTGTACGCACGCAGGAACAGCTTCTACATACGGGAACTTGCTGATGACGTCACCGCGACTGGCTGCGGAAGTGAATGTCCTTCATTCATTTTAGTCGGGGAAGGCTGTTCCTCACACCTGCTCCATTTTGGCGCTATAAGAGTTGCCTCAGATAGACGTGCGCATATGTGGGAAAAAAAAAAAAACATGTAAAGGGACCCACAAGCAAACCTATTTTACACTTGATTTGTGCATTGAGAAACACAACAGTCTCAGTTTACTACACATTTGGCTTTATAGTAGACTAGCTGAAGTATCTGTTGACGGAAAATGTGTTTTTAGCAATAGTTAAAAGGTTAAAGTTAAAAGGTTTTGTCTTAAAACGACGCCAGAATATTCAATTTTACTTATACTACTTCAGCACTGTTATTTCAGCTGTAAAATATACAAATAAATATATAAATATATTTATCTTTTCCAATTAATATCAATTGGTGCATGTGTTTGTTTACATTAAGCAAGTAGCTTATTAGTAGCTTATTTTAAAGTAGATTATTCAATCTGGCAAAGAACTGTTCCATAACATCGCTTTTATTAAACATTTTTATTTTATTTATGAAGCAGGTTAGCTTCAGGCAAACACCCAAGTACTGCCAAAGTTTCATTAAATTCTGACGGCCGAATTGTGCATGATGCTGTGACATATTCTGACTGGACAGATATATAGACAGAAAACTGAGACACTAGTTTCGGGTCACGTTTACTTCTGACCAAGGTACAGACAAAACCTTCCTTTTATTTTTATAGATAACTTAAGGGTGTATTACTGTACCAACATATCTTCAATAAGGTCACAATCATTTGAGCAGCGTTAATCAATACAGTAGTAGGTTTCTCGCCTGCAATGTTGAAAGCCTAGGTTTAATTCCCACCCAATGGCAATAGCAGTTTAAATTAATGTCATTGAAAATGTTTATAAGCATTTTAGGTTATTATGAAGACATAGCAAAAGTCATAAATGTCAGTACACACCTGCATACATAATAAATCCTTAATGTAACAATGGCTAACATTTTTTGAAAAAGTGGATGAAAAAATTAATAAAGAGCTCCCATGCTTTTGTAGAAGTCAGAAAGTATAAAACTTTTGCCTTTTGGTATTTCTTCAATTAAATGAAGGAGCTGTATAAACATTGTGTGCACACTCACAATCAGCTTAGAATAGTTTTAGAATAGAATAAGTGCAGAGAAGTGCAGCTCCGGGGTCCCTAAACTTGGAGTTGCTGCCAGTGTGGCCTTTCTTTGCATGCACTTCCTGTGCCTTGCCCCCATTCTCCAACAGAAGTTGGACTGGTGAATGAGTGTGTGCATGGTTCCCTGTAACTGTCTGGTATCCGTATCCATTGCATCCAAGTTAAAGTGGATAAATGTTGAAGAATGTTCTCCCTGTGCTTGATGGGTTTTCTCCTTGTACCCTGGTTTTCTCCTACAGCCCAAAAACATACTGATTGGCGTTACCAAATTCCCCAGAGAGTGTGTGTGTGTGTGTGTGTATGTGTGCCCCATGATGAATTGGCACCCTGTCCAGGGTGTACCCTGCCTCGTGCCTCCTGTCTCCTGGAATATGTGACTGTACACAGGATAAAGCAGAATGGACGATGAATCAGTGAGTGAGTGACATACACACGTCACATAAACCCGAGCAATCTGGATGGAAACCCCGCCCCTATTCGTTTTTTTCCTTGAGTCAGCTGACTCAGGAGTCATGTGATGTTTTCTTGTAGTTTCCAGTCCCGCAGCAGTTTTTGAAGGGGTTCTGAGTCAGTAGCGGGAACCGAGCAGAACCGACCCGAGACGGCAGTAAAGATGGCGCGGTGCTGCATTGGCGCTTTTGTCGCTACTCTACTATTTATATCTTGTTTGAACAGGGGTAAGATATTCACTACTAGTGTAACTTGTGTTAGAAGAAACTGCATCACGTAATGCAGGGATAAAGTATTTGAACGTGGGCAGTAAGGTTTAAATCTGAGTTTTGTTGCTTTCATACGAACCGTTTTAATTTCCTCAATCGGATCATTTTGTTTTTGATTCGTTTGGAGTTTGCTTAAATCTTCTTACTGTTTTTAATAAGATTTATGTTAGTTATTGTTTGTAACAAGCGCTTAACTTATTGGAATACTTTTAAATGTCTTTTTTTGTTTATTTACACTGTTTTTCTGCTTAACAGTGAAAGTGAAAGAGCCGTTTTAATGCTACATCATATGTAGTTCTCCATATCACAGCATTGTAATAAGGCACTGCAAGTATCTGCTTTTAAAGGGAAAGTCCACCTCAAAACACATTCACTATGATTATACTGAAATTTTGCTCATGCATGTTGTGTCTGGTGGTGATTTCTTGGTCTTTCATTCATTCATTCATTCATCTTCTATACCGCTTACCCTATTACAGGGTCACAGGGCCTGGACCATGTCCCAGGAGACTTTGAGCACAAGGCAGGGTACACCCTGGACAGGGTGCCAATCCATCGCAGTACACTCACACACACACACACACTATGGGCAATTTGGGAATGGCAGTTAGCTTAATCGGCGTATCTTTGAACTGTGAGAGAAAACTGTATTACCTGGAGTTAACCCACCAAAAAGAATTGAAAAAAAAGAATGGCACTGTGCAGTAATGTACAGTATATGTGACAAACACAGGCTTAACTTAAAATAACATTAACATTAACGCACACAGACCCTAGGAAATAAACCCTCGACCGTGGAGGTGCGAGGCCACAGTGCTGCCTTGTTGGCGTTATTTCTGTTAGAAATTAACAAGAGTCTGCACAGGCAAGGGTGTGGTTATACTGAACATCAGTTCTTTTTTTTTTTTTTTTTGCATAACTGTATTATTTTTTGGTATAACTGTACTATTTCTATGGAGCAAAAATGGAAATAAATCCTTAAGTAGCCACCATAACTAGCGGGCTATCTAGCTTGGAATGATTTGTACATTCCTGTTACAGGTAAATTTGGTAAAAATGCTATCACTTGTTTTTTGCATCTGACAAACTATTGACAAGTCAGAAGTTATATTTATGAAAACTGTATTGTTTGCCATGTTTTTTTTTTGTTTGTATTTTGTTTTTTAGCTGAATGCAGCATAATTTTCACTGGCACCACAATCAGCAGGCATTGTGTGTAATGTAGGAAAGTGTAAGTCAGAGTGAATATGGAAAAGATATCTATAGAAGAAGTTTAAACTAAAAGCATAATCTAAGAATTTCTTTACAAAATACTGAAAATCATTGAAGCCACTGAAAATCAAATCTTAACTAAAGAGATAACTATGCAAGTCATTCAAGGTGGACTGTTTGCTTTAGTCAGCTGATGAGGTGACACTGTAGGAAAAGTTAATTACTATGTTTGAGTGATCTATTAAAATGAATCAAGAATTTCTTTTTTTTCATCATTTTCAGCTGTGGCACATTTCAGCGTTGGCACGCTTATTTACTGGTGGTTGGTTCTTGAAAGAAGGCTGGAATTCGGAGTGACCCAACCTTTCCCCTCAACCATGCTTACTCTCAGTTTTACACTGTTGATTTAACCCTTAGTACCATTCCTAATTACAAATTTCTATCACACCAATCCCGGGGGTTGCAGTGTAATTCTAATGCAGAGTAAATAACCATGTGCTGGTCATTAGTTACGAAGCAAATGGGAATTAATAATGTGAATTATACTCATTTCCATCAACCTGCTCATTTCTCTTCCAGTCTCCGGTAAAGAGGCATGGGATTACGTAAACGTGCGTGATGGGGCTCATATGTTCTGGTGGCTTTACTATGCTGACACCTCAGGCAGCTTTCAAGATCTGCCTCTGGTTATGTGGCTTCAGGTGTGATCTCTCAGAAATCATTTGAAAGGATCTTTGTCTGTCAAACGTCATGAAGAAATCATCACTTATTCATGTTGTTTCGGATCAGGGTGGTCCCGGAGGATCAAGCTGTGGTTTTGGAAACTTTGCAGAAATCGGACCTCTTGACACAAACCTTCAGCCGAGAGAGACCTCCTGGGTGAGTGTGAAAATATTTATTATTAGTAATGGAAAAAAACTTTGTTCTTTTTTTCCCTCCGAATGTGCATAAATCTGACTTGGGAAGCTGACACATATGCTGTTTTGAAGCTTAATCACTTCCTCATTTTTTTATCACATCGAACGTCATATGAGTCAGGAAGTGTGTCCTGAAATTCAGTGAGATGTTTCCAATCTAATTTAAAAATGTGTTTTAATATTGACTGCTGTCATTGTCTGAGAGACTATATGGGGGGAAAAAATGTCATTATCATATTCTTGCTGGGTGTGTGTGTGTAGGTGAAGGCAGCGAGTGTTTTATTTGTGGATAATCCAGTCGGGACTGGTTACAGCTACACAGACTCGTATGACGCTCTTACTAAAGATGTGGCAATGGTGGCGTCGGACATGATGGTTCTCTTGCAGCAGTTCTTCTCCAAAAAAACTGAATTTCAGGTAACACACACGTTCAAATTCAAAGTGCAACATATGGTGTATTCTTTCTACTGAGGCACCTGAAAACTGAAAATCCTATAAGGTCATCGCAATTAAGTTAGCAAGCCTTAGTGTGTTATTAACTCCATTATATGTTTTTCCTCTCGTGCACAGAGTGTTCCTTTCTATATATTTTCTGAGTCTTACGGAGGAAAGATGGCAGCTGCGATTTCACTCGAGCTCACCAAGGTACAGAAACATGCCTAGGGTCATGCTCCTCTGTTGACCTGAAACTCTACTTAACAGCATTTATTTTTTTAGTCTAATCACTAAAAACTGCATTCCATATGTATGTTTGGGATCTTTAGTCATGTGCTTTAAAGTATCGACTTCCTCTTAAGCTTGTTAGAAACTATGCATCATTGTTTCTTTCTGTCTCTCTCTCTCTTTATAGGCTATAAAGAAAGGTTCCATCAAGTGCAACTTTGCTGGTGTGGCCCTGGGGGACTCGTGGATTTCTCCAATTGGTCTGTTTTTTGTTTTTTTTTCTTCCCCTTTTACAAAAATATATACAGTACATGTAAAACCATTAAAGGAAATGCTCCTAACATCAATAAGTACACATGCTGACCCAGTTTTACACTGTTAGTAAGAATGTAATTTATTTGCAGATAATTTAGTCAATTAGTCATCAGACATAAGGGACAGAAGGCGTCTTTACATACTGATCAAAGTCCTTGTAGTGTAAAAGTTGCAGGCTGTGTAATTTAATACTCAGTGTTGTCACAGGGGATGTGAAATTTTGTTATACCAAATGAAGAGTCAGGTAGAGTTACAGACACTGATACAACAGTGAAGTCATTCTCCTGGCTGGATCATGTTAAAACATTTTAAAATCATTTTAATACAGTAAAATGTCCCCTTTTAATTGCAATAATTTTTTGATTGTCAAAATGATTTGATGTTAATTTATCAATTTTACGGACGTTGAAACAACATTGGTATACAGGTGAAACTTGAAAAATTTGAATATCGTGCAAAAGTTCATTCATTTCAGTAATGCAACTTAAAAGGTGAAACTAATATATGAGAGACTCATTACATGCAAAGCACGATAGTTCAATCATAATTGAGATGATTATGGCTTACAGCTCATGAAAACCCCAAATCCACAATTTTAGAAAATTAGAATATTACATGCAATCAATAAAACAAGGATTTTACATAGAACATATCGGACCTCTGAAAAGAATAAGTATGCATACGTACTCAGTACTTGGTTTGGGCCCCATTTGCAGCAATTACTGCCTCAATGCGGCGTGGCATGGAAGCTATCAGCCTGTGGCACTGCTAAGGTGTTATGGAAGACCAGGATGCTTCAATAGCGGCCTTCAGCT
>JAOTRS010000025.1:7206918-7221230 GCA_028565755.1 Dinotopterus cunningtoni
GTCTTCAGGACTGAAGGGTTTGCAGTTTGACAAGCTGGACCTTTTTTGGAGGGAGGAATAAGAAAAGGACAATTCGTAGGTGCCATGGTTTAAGTCGAGCAGTAATTATCATAACATTTAATGTAGGGATAGTAAGAATAACTCACCTGGTCCTATTATATTCTTGATCTACTGTAAAACACCTTAAATGATTTTGTGTATTTACTGATACTATTAATATGGGCTATTATTAATTAAAAATGGACCTAATATGTGTGTGTGTGTGTGTGTGTGTGTGTGTGTGTGTGTGTGTGTAGTCCCTCCTGGATGATTTTGGTCTTGGTGAGGTCATGCGAGCAGCTAAAGACGTTCAGAAGGCTCTTGACCAGGAACAGTATGACACTGCGACCCAGCTTTGGGGTGTCGCAGAAAACGTCGTGGAACAGGTCAGGGACATCAAGATGTACACAAACTTTAGAGCATTCTATTGCATGATTTGAGAATGTGTTTTGAGTTTCGTTTAACCCCCCCCCCAGAACACCAATGGAGTGAATTTCTACAACATCCTCACTCAGAACAGCGACATGCTCAAATCCGACACACAAAATGAAGGCTATTTGTGTAAGACACACTTCTATCAACCAATTAGAAACATTTCTTTGGTTGTTGTATAATTAAGGAATAAACATGTTGCATAATGCTGTTATTTTTGGTAAAATAATCAGAAGGTGGTTAATCAAATTAGTATAAGAGCATGGCCTGTATTATTAAGCCATAAACATGGTAAACTAATTGATCTAAAATGTTTTATTTACTTTCTTGTCTTTGGCTCAGCTGCTTTAAAACGGCGACATGTTCGACCTCTGCATGGGCGGTCACTGGATGAGCTGATGAACGGACCAATCAGGGATAAGCTTGGCGTCATTCCCAAAAATGTGACATGGGGAGGTAAACATCTGTTTGTGGATAAATCATTTTCTCCACACAGAAAATTTCACCGTACAGGTCTGTGTGTTAGTTGTTCCTGTTGAAACAGTAATGTACAGTATCATTATTAATTTAATATTCACCCAACACACTAATTTGTATACACGGTCCTAAACCAAATGTCCTTTTATGTTTTTAACCACATTTGTTATTGCAACAAACCTCAATGAGTTCGCCTTTAATTCTCTTTTTACATCAGAACTCCATCAGTGTATTTATGCATTAATTCTGTATTACATCAACTCTGCTGGTGTTCGTGTGTTTTGTGCTTAGGTCAGGCTGAACAGGTGTTTTCCAGCATGTCCGGCGACTTTATGAAGCCTGTGATTGACATAGTTGATGAGCTCTTGGCTGCAGGAGTGAACGTGACTGTCTACAACGGCCAGCTGGACTTAATCGTAGACACCATGGGTAACGCGCATGACTGTTGATTTAATTTTGATTCAAAATGAATATTATAGGACGCAAGTCAATGCCTTCCAGTAAGCTCTGGTCTGTAGAAATCTTTCGTACTCAGCCATTTCAAGCCACAGTGATCAGATCAGTGCTCTGAAGGACTGCTCTAGAATGGCTGTGTTGGATAAGTTTCGTTCTTTCATCTGATACACACAGTAACGGTCATGCTGATGTGCATAATAAAGCCACATCCCACATAATAAAGCACATACATGCATAAGGGTAGCAGGAGATTATATAGAGAAATAAAGGTAGTTTTTACTCTCATAACTGTACTTAAATTGTCTTAGAAAACTATTTGGCAATAGAAAAGTGGTAAATGATTGTAAACAAACAGTCCATTTATATAAATGTAAAAAAAAAAAAAACACTTGTATTTCTTCCCCATGTAAGGGACAAAAACATACAGCTGTTGTTAAAAGTAGCTTAAAAATAAAATTGAATGTTCTACAAGCGAACAAAAACATTAATTTGTATACTTAAATGATACTTACAAATCTATTTGTACCTACCTAATCACATATTTAGTTTTTTTTGGCACAATATAAAACTATTGCATGTAAGATGCCGTATCTTGTGTGCTCTGGTCTTTACTATTGTAGACTTAATCTAAAGAATAAAATGGTTTTAATCTTGATTTGCAAGACCTAACATTTAAGTACAGGCTGAAAATTGTTCTACTTCATTATTAAGTAACAGCATTATATTACAGAGTAAGTGTGTGCTTTGCAGGTCAGGAGCTTTGGGTTAAGAAGCTGAAATGGGACGGACTTGAAAAGTTCAACAAGATAAAGTGGACGGCGCTGGAAGACCCCCAGTCAACAGGACAAACTGGAGCTTTTTATAAAACCTACAAGAACTTTGCTTTCTACTGGATCCTCAAAGCTGGACACATGGTAATAAACTTGTTTAATCCTGACTCAAGTTGAGTATTGTATGAGGTGAATGTATTGTTCATTAATATCAGAGACATTACAGTAAGAAGCAACTGCACAAGAAGCAACTGCACTAAAACCTGAACCAGCAGAACAATGTGAAATGATGACTGAGACAAAACTCTTCATTCAGTCAGGCAAAAAGTTAGTGATACCATAGAAAGAAGTGCTACCGTGTATATATGTTTACTGTAATGTACTCATGACTTAAAGAGGAAGTCAGTCTTCTTATACTTCCTTACACTTTAGTCTTATATACACTATTTTGTCCAATACCAATCCAGTTTTGTTTTAATTATAATAATTATCTCATGGACCATTTCTATGCCAAAAAAAAGTCAACTCTTTCTCTGCTACCTTTTTTTTTTTTTTTACCCATAGATCCCGTCCGACCAGGGGCCGATGGCACTCAGGATGTTGAAGATGGTGACACTGCAGGAGTGAATAGAAGCTGCTTGACCATTTAAGACAATCAATACACTTCAACCAAAATCAGTGCTTTTTTATTTGTGGCTTAACACCAAAATTCTGTCTCTGATTACCACCTTGTTTTTGATCAAACTGACTTTTAAGTTGTTTTAAACGAATAACCTCTGAAATAAATGTTTTTTTTTTTACATGGGTCTTATTAATGATTTTTCCACAGAGTATTTTTAATTCACTGAGCAAGTAAAAGATCGACACTGTCCACTAAACTGTAAGCTAAGGAATGTTTAGCATCATACTGACTTCTCAGAATATAAATATTTCCAATACCAATTTCCCAATACCCCCACCGATTTAAACGTTTAATAAGTTGAACTGTGACAATTTGCTCTAATATGCATATATATGGGGAAAAGGGTAAATCTTAACCTAGGCTGGTTCATTTTGTCTTAGAACTGACTATTAATATTCGAGTATATGTTCACATTTCTATGTTGAAATGAAAACACAAAAAGTAACTGCTTGCATCAGGCACATGCTGTCTACACAGGGGTCTTGGTTAAGCTTAGATGTTATGGTCTTTCTTACCTAAAAGGGCTTCACTGGTTTTCCCACTTTGGTACTAAATTAGTCAGTTTCATAAATAGAATATAACAAAGTATATTTACTTCGTTACCGTACTTAGTACTTTTCACATGTGTGTTCTGTACTTGAGTTGCTTTATCAGTGGATACTTTTTTATTTTTACTCCACTACATCCTACATTATATATTTGCTTTACTTTCCACTTCACTACATTTTTGCAAGGCATGGCATTACATAACCATGGTCCTGTGTAATTTTTGATGGTGCAAGCTGCCATCTGCTGACTATTATGTAATCATGTGATTTGCCTTCCCTCTTCCAAATGCTCAATCATGTAGCAGGTGTTTGAAATCAGAAGTGGAGATGGTTGCATACAGGAGGGAGAGAGATATAGTGAATATTTTACTATGATTTAAGGCTACAATTAGCTAATACAGTATAAGCTCAGGTCTTTTGATACTTACTCAGGTCTTTTTATACTAAATATTATATTATCCTAGGTAATACTTAACCTAGGATATCTCAATTTTACTCAAGTTCAGGAATTGTGTACTTGCCCCACCACTGGTTAGTTTGTTATATTCCTAATGCTTTCTTAATTAATAAACAGACTAAGGGGGCAAATCAACTATCTTCAACATGAAGGTTCTAGGCTATTTAATCAGGTCCAATTTGACTGTAACTCATCATTGGCACAGTGTTCTTACTGTCTGCTTTATCAAACACATCTATTCTGGATCCTCCTGACACTCTAAAATCTAGTAGAAAATCTGACAGTAATTGTAATTATATTGTAATTATTATTACATTGCAAAAGGGGAAAGGCGGCATGGTGGCTTGGTGGTTAGCCCTGTCTCCTTGCACCATCAGGGTCCTTATTTGATTTCCGCCTCTGGTCTGTATGCGTGGGGTTTGCATGTCCTCCCTGTGCTTGGTGTGTTTTCTCCATGTGCCTCGATTTTCTCCCACAGTCCATAAGACATGAAGATCGGGCTAATTGGCGTTCTCAAATTACCCATAGTGTGTAAATGAGCATGTGAGTGTGTTTGTATGTGTGTGCCCTGTGATGGATTGGCACCCCATCCAGGGTGTATGGGACCTGCCTCGTGCCCAAAATCTCCTGGGATCCTTTATACAGAATAAAGTAGTACAGACGTTGAATGAGTGAGTGACTGCAAAAGGAGAATTAAAGGTGGAATAGAATGTTCAACAAGCATGTGTGCCATGGTCAGATGTCCACATTCAGCTAAAGGCATTCCGCGAAAGTGGCAGGAGAAGGTATTTTTATTAAATGCAAAAATACATGAAAATGAGGTGTTAATTATGCAGCACTTAGCTAATACTGATAGCAATAAGTTGGTTTACAATTAAAAAACAACATGAAGCTAATTTACACACAAAAAAAAAATTCATTCATCAGTAGAAGCTGTATAGCTCAGTGTCTGTCTCCCCCATTGTGACTCGGGTAAGCTAAACCCTTCTCTGCTCACCGGCTCCACCAGCAGTTCCATCACTCCAGCCGAATGTTCAACTTCAACCTCAACCACGCGGTACTGTGATGAATATGACCGGCCGATAAGAATGGGCGTTCCAGGTCCAACACGTGGGTCTGGACCACGCACGTGACGCCAGAACACACGGAAATATCGTACGAGATGATTCAGACAGTGCCAGTGTAGAGTAGCGTTCAGAAATACCTTTGCAGCTTTTCCATTTACATCAACATCTCCTTTTAGCCACACCACATCACACACACGTATGTTCTGGATGGGCAACAGAGGACTGTGGAGACTCTCTACATCTAACACCTGCAACAACAAAAAAACAAGTTTCGAAATTTTTTTAATTATAGTAAAAAAAAAACAACTTCAGGGATGTATTTAAGAGATTTTTTCCCCTTTACCATGATCTCTCCGATTCTGCAGTTAAACGGAAGATTCTGCGATTCTGCTTCATTGCGAGACACACCGACACACACCTCTCTCAGAGCACAACCGGTCACGTCCAGCAGGAAACACCTACAAAGACACACAAGCAGTACTGTATTGTCTTATAAAAGAACAGGACATTAAAAAGTGAGGTAAATAGACTCAAACAAAAGTAAAATAATATAGACATTCTTATAAAAGGCTCTCGAGTTGATATGCCTGTTTAGCCAACAAAACATTTAACACTTCATGATAAAGTAGGCTATTTGTCATAAAATTTTGCTTATATAATGTGAGATGTTGTAAATATTTAAACTCAGTCAAACCCTTAATCCCTTCTCTGAAAAAGTAGCTTATCTGAAATAAGGAGCTTATTTTCTTTAAAAGAAATTGTAATTGCTTCTGTCAGCAGCAAGCAGGAAGTGGCAATTTCCCCCGAATCATTGAAGTCTGTCGGGTGGGAGGACTTTAGCTCTCCATGAAGTCAGAATGCTGACTTTCAGCAAGTCTAGAATCAACAGCAGTAACAATAACTACACAAATTTGTGCCTCTGTCTTGAGTGACTCTGACCTGGTGATCCAGCCGTCGGCTTTCAGTTCTCCACAGCTCTCAGTGAACCGCTTCACTAGCTCATGATCTTCATCCAACTTCATCGGAATCACATTACTGACTGAAACACATACACACAAGAAAGAAAAAAAAAACACACACAATATAGAAATTTATATTTAGATTCAGATCAAGACTCAGCCTTTAAAAACAAATACAATTAGGAAATAAATGAACACTCACTTGACATTTCCTCGGGCTCTGTGTTAGTGCAAAGATTAGCGTCTGTGGTTCGGAGCTCTAAAGAGACATTCACTCCTTTTGATAGACGATGGACACAGGAGATGAGCACCTTGGAGGTCAGTGGCACGTGGAGTGAAATTATCCTAGGAGAGAAACCATGTAAGGAGATGCTAATAAGAGTATATCTTTATTTTGTTTAATCTTATTGAAGAAACAGAATAGCTTCAGTTATCCATGGCATGGATTCTATGAGAAGCGTTTAAGTCAAATCAGGACTTTTGCATTTACATTACCTTTGGCAGACACCCTTATCCAGATCGACTTGCATTTTTATCTCATTATACATCTGAGCTGTTGAGTGTTAAGCGCCTTGCTTAAGGGCCCAACAGTGGCAACCTGGTGGTTGTGGGGTTTGAACCTGGGACCTTCTGAACCATAGTCCAATGCCTTAACCACTGAGCTACCCCTGACCGTTTTGAGTGTGCAGAATAACAGAAGACTGTTACAAGAGTAAAAACTACCTTTATTTCTCTATATAATCCCCTGCTACGCTAACACTTGATGTCTGAAATTCTGGCAACCATGTGGAGATCAGGACTGTAAAGGGGATGTGAGAATACCTCAAAGTCAAGTTCCTGTAATGTGCAAGGTTTTGTTTGTAAATGATTGTGTGTACAGTTCCAACCAACAGATGCGTATTTTCTGCAATGTAGTGACAAGTTCAGATGATTTTTATGGCTCAGACGTTCCGCTCACCTAACATTCATTGGAACTACTGCATTGGGCTCTGAGCCACCTCAGCCGGGGTCATTCAAAGGCGTACGAAGTTCTTTAAAATGTCTGGACCATTCAAATGTTTTATGCAGCCAAGGGTCTCATCACCGTTATGTGCTAGTAGTCTTCTGTAAATGTCAACTGGAAATTTTATCACAAGTCCCAATTGGACTTGAACGCCTCCCATACAAAGTATGGCAGGTCAGGTCCACGGTTTCATGCTTTTGATGCAAAATTCTGACCAGGCAACAATTTTCTGTCAGATCAACAGTCTCTAAAATACTCACACCAACCCAGCGAGCACTTTTATCCACGACACAAAGTCATTGAGATCACATTTTTTATTCAGATGTTTCTGATTATCCGAAGCTCAGGATTTTTCAGTTGCATAAATAAATAAGTGTATCAGAGTTCCAGCTAGCACAATATAACATATTTTACTTCATAAAGACAGTTTTTTTTTTATTACTATTATTCTCTACATCTTTACGTACCTGGCACAGATTTTGGACATGGATTCGGGTATGGTCCCCTCCAGCAGTAGTGAACTCCCTCCAGTCCAGACTTCCTCTGAGCAGCCTCGAGTCTGAATCCAGCCTCCTTGCTCCAACTTCTTCTTCACATAAAGAGGCTGCAGTTCCTGAGCACTCAGATTCATCCAGGTTCTGTCTTGCTCTATCTACACAATTAGACAAGAACCAAGAAGCTAAGGCTATTATTAGGCTATCAGACCCAAACTGCACAGCTGTTTGGGGATCCACATCAGCTGATTAGTCTGAGATTTGACGGAATGATAAATTTAACATACTTTCCCTCTCCAGTAGAAGCTCTTTCCATAACCCTGACAGAACGATGAGACAAAGGGAAGTGGACACTCAGGATGATGGATGTAGAGATAGTCTGATAATAAGCCCCAAAATCTAAACACACACAAACATATAAAATATTTGGTGTACTGTTAATACTTATAATTTACAGTTAATCTGCAAGAATAGTTTATAAAGCATCTTTTCCAAACCCAAAGACATTTCATAGATAACTGACACACAACAATCATAATTATAAAATCATAAAACGTGCTCCTATGACTTAAAATGTAAATATATTGTGTCCCTGTACTGAAATAGTACCCTCCCCTTTCTCCTTTGCTCCTCCCCTCACACCCATCATCCCCAACAGCCATGATGGGTTTACTGTTTGTTACTCATATGCATTATGCATTAATAGACTCACTTGTCCTGGTTTTTAGGGAAATCCACCTTGTCATGGCACTCATAAACCCAACCAGGAGCAAAGATGGCTGTAGAAAGTCCATATTTACGCACCATCTCAAGAGCCTAAAGTAAGAACGCCAACACTGAGATATTAAAAAAATGTAGCAACATTGAAACTGATTTAGTTAGCTCAGTCGTCTATATGCGATGTTTTTTTTTTTCCATTCCTATGGCAAATGTTACCTTATTCGTTTCAAACATCCCTCCAACTACTTCTCCTCTTGCGAACACATCGATGCCGACGTAAATATCGGCCAGACGCCCTTGTGCTGCCGAATCCATCGCCATATCCTCCAGACTGGTCTCCGTCCAGTTATAGTTGGTAAAAATCCCATCACATGCGTCGAAAAAGACTCTATTTAGAAAAGAAAGGCATTACTTAAACTTTCCTCATCACATCTCCCTTCTATACTAAAGACTATGCCACAAGAACAAACAACATTAACCTCATTAAATAGTATGTTGGTGTTGGGGAGCGTCACCATTTCATGTCGTACAATGCCTGTTGTAAAGTGTATAATGTTTTTGTAATGGTGTATAATGAAATACTCACACACATTCATACATTAAACCTAAACTGCCTGGATTTAGACTCACCACTCAAAGTGATGGTATGATTTTGGGATGCAAATGGAAACTAAAGAAACTGTGTTATACTGTTATACTTTAATAAAGAATCTGAAATAGCTGATGGTGCAGCAGGTGGTGTTGCTGCCTTGTGACTCAAGGGTCCACAGTGGAGCTCTTTCCCCAGCTTCAGTTTCCTTTCGCTTTTCCAAAATCATACCGTGAATGCGTGTGAGTATTTCATGTCCGCACCAGCATTTCTGGGATACGTCATATGATCACCAGGAGAAAGTTGTTATTAATTTTTTAATTCAAGTAGTTATTCATTTCTGAATCATTTCTCCATCCTCAAATTGTCACTAAAGGGTTTTTTGAAAACACCTTTTGAAAACACTCACGAGTAATCAGATGTAATTAATGTTGTGATTATTTGTTGTCATTACAATTAATAGGGGCGTTCAAATCAAACTGGGACTTTTGGTGGCATTTTTTTTTTCTCCCTAAATGTAGGCGTAAAACCGATTGACATTTACAGAAGTCTTCAAGCACAGTACGGTGATGAGACTGTTACCCACAGTAAAACATCGGAATGATGCAAACGTTTTAAAGCAGGCTGTACATTTGTGAATTACAATCCCAGCTGAATTGGCTCTGGGCCCACTGCAGTCATTCCTGTGAATATTCAGCAAGTGGAACACCTAATCTTTGAAAATCAACAGACAACTTGTCAGCAACTTGCAGAAGAGACGCATCTGTCTGTGGGAACTGTTCACGCAATCATTCACAAACACCACAGATGTTTCAGACGCTGTCTGATCATGGCTTTGGTGTACTGAGATAACCTTGATGGTATCTAAGCACTAATGAAACATTGGGCTAAGCTCTAGTGTAGCAGGGGATTATATAGAGAAATAAAGGGTTTTTTAACTTGTACAACTGTGTTCTGTTATTCTGCACATTCAAAAGTCCTGATTTAATTTAAATGCCCACATTGCACAAATACTGTATAAGCCAATTGCATGGAACAGTTGCTCAAAAATTCAAAGTATGTTGGTATTTTAAAGCAACATACGTTTACAGTATACTCCCTCACCTGTTACTGTTATTGAGTTGGTTTTGCCATTTTAGAGACCCATCCTCCAGAACGCTGTCATACCAGATCACCAAACTGCCTGGAACTTGCTCGTGCATCTGCTCAGTGAGGTAGCGCAAAAACGGAGCCATGTGTTTCACAGAACCTTCCTAAACACACAAAAACGCACACAAAGCAATTTCTATAAGCATCTTCCACTGACATAAGAAAGGCTACGCCAATGCAACACCCTCTCTTCTTCTTTTTTTTTTTTTAAAGAGTAGTTTTTCATTTAGGGAAAGAGTTAATAGTCGCCACAAGATCAAAAATCAGATATTCATATCCTGGTGTAGACATTTGGAAAACAACACCCACAGTTGCAATACTGTTTGTTTTGAACTAAAGTTAGCTTACAGTCAGCACATTCTCTATGTTTATCAGCCAGCCATCGAACCCGTAACCGTGCGCAATCTGCACCAGTTTATCAGCAACTGAGCGATACTGTTCCTCCTCAGCCAGGAAAACCTCACATATTTCTCCTCCCTGCTTCCACTCTGTGATGAAGGTGCCTGTCACAGAGAAAAAACACACACATACAAAGCCCAGTTATTTATTCCAAGTTCCACAACTTGTTAAAAATTATCATGTACAAGGGGCATTCAAGTCAAACTGGGACTTTTGATTGTGCAGAACAACAGAACGCAGTTATAAGAGTAAAAACTTTTTCACTATATAAACAAAGATAATGAATTTCTCTATATAAATCCTCTGCTACACTAATCTTATTTAGTACTTATTTAGCACTTATCCAAGCATTCACTAGTTCTTGGATACCACCAAGGTAGAAAGTTTACTTAGTACGCCAGAGCCATGATCGGACTGCCTGGTTCTCGTCTAAAACGCTGGCCTCCCAGGAACTCCTTTAATGGCCCAAACGTGCAGAAATTACTTGGAGCAAGGACTTTATGGGGGATGTGGCAATAACTCCCAACCAACGTCCTTTAATGTGCCACTGGTGGTCGTGAATGATTGTGTGGTTCCCACAGACAGATCTGTCTCTTCCACAAGTTCCACTCTCTGAAAGTTCACAGAAATGACTGCAGTGGGCTCCAAGCCACCTCTGCCGGGATCAGACATATAGCTTTCTGAAAAAAGACTGAACCTTTCAAATGTTTTACCATGGCCAAGTCTTCATTCAAATGGGTTTCATACCTTTCATTCTCGAAAGATTTCATTACTACTGAAGACTTAACTGTTCAGAACACCCCTCAAAATTAAAGGAACAAACATGAAAGAGTATAGCACTGACAACTGAAGACTGTTTAGGATCTTAACTATAAATATAGTTGCAGGCAACGATGAGCGGGCCCAAGCACCTGTGCCGTCGCCACCCAGGCGCACCACACAACCTGTGTGCCTTTTGAGTATCCACGGACGCTGATGTCACTGAATAAGTTTAAGGGGTCGTCACATCTGGACGTGTCTTTCTTGTGTGCAATCACCTGATGTGTGCAACATACAACCTGTGTGCCTTTCGAGCATGTTAAGATCTCTAAAAAGCCCCGGATACCGATGTCACTCAATGTGATGTCACTTAATATGATGTCACCCAGATCTAGAAGGGTACTGAGTTTGACATGTACTGTATATTTGCAAGTGTGTATGAACTATGCAGCAAATCTCCTTTGAAGCACAGTCTCGCAGGCGTCCTAATGGCAGCAGATTCCAATCTGTTATGTCATAGTCATAGTCATGTCGTCATCATGCTAATGATACAGTGCTTGGGCCCTAATAATGTTTTGTACCTAAAGAGGCAAATTATCTTATATAATACCAAACACTTCTGGTAAAAATTGGATAAAACCCTGGTTAAACCTGTGAAGCTGACCTGTCCCATGACAACAATACATGTTTTGCAGGTTGGAGGAAAACCTGACCTAGTGAGAGAACGCCATGCTTATGAGCAGCATTAGTCCACATGGCAGGAGGAACGGTCACCATATGATGGCTGAAGTAGTTGAAGATGTCGATATAGTTCCAGTGATAGAACACATACGGCGTGTCCACTTCTGCACCCTGAATAAACCTTAACAAAAAATATATATATATCTTAAGTATGCTGATTGAAGTATGCCAAACTTTGACTCAACTTGTGCACATTTAGGGACAGTACCTGTCATCCAGGTATCCTCCCATCATGTCATGACAGACGAGTGTCCTCATCTTAGAGTCTTTCAGCGATGGCCATCTTTTCTGCAAGGGGACGGTGGCCTTGTTGAACGGATTTGCACTGCACGTCCAGGAAAGGAGCTCATCTAAAGACGTCAAGGCCGAGCTGATGGGCTCAGTTGTGTCCATATCATAGTACTGAGCTGCTCAAAGGGCATCATTTGGAAAAGTAGAAAAAAGGTGAAAAAGGTATAGTTTCTGGAGTAATGTTTTAGTCTTCACTGAGACTTAGGTGAAATGAGCTATCTGCATTATTATTTAGTATGGGTAGTATGCCACATGGAATGCAGCTCATGTGATTTTTTTAGTGCATTTTGTAGACGTCACCACTGTAGACCTCCCTGTTCAAAACTTATACTGTAGTTTAACTTAAAAACATGATTCGCTGTGAGGAGAGGTAAGGAAGGAGTCTCCAGGGTCAGCGTTTTATAACAAACTGTCAGACTACTGCTGAAGCAGAGACTAGATATAGGACTTTGTGCTTTTTTTGCCTTATTGATTTAAAAAAAGAAAAATGCACACTGATGAGATAAAGTCTGCTTATAACTGCCATAAGATAAGCGATAACAAGAATGTGGGTTAAAAACAATGTATATTAAATGGGAGGAAAAACATTATTCAGTATTAATTCTTTTGTGCAGTAATTCATGTATTACCACACCAGAATATATTTATTTATTTTATTTATATGCTTGAATTTGGGTTGGCAAAATGTTGCTGTTCCTCTACAGGTGGGTGGTTTTCTAAATTATGCACAAAGATAGATAGATAGATAGATAGATAGATAGATACATAGATACATAGATCGTCTGTAATCAAATAATTTCTGACACATCCAGTACCTGATAGATGAGACGGCTTAAAGGTTATGACTTCGTGAACTTTTTCCTTATCCTCTGGCTCATCTAAGCAGGACTCGGATCTGGTAAATAGGAACAATATTAATATTAACATTTATACATTCATCTTCTATACTGCTTATCGTATATACAGGGTTGCAGGAAACCTGGAGCCACTCAGTCATGGCATACATCACACACTCACTATGGGCAATTTGGGAACACCAATTAACCTAATCTGCATGTCTTTGGACTGTGGGCCGAAACCAGAGAACCCGGAGGAAACCCACCAAGCACGGGGAGAACATGCAAACTCCACACGCACTGACCCGAGGCAGGAATCGAACCCTTGACCCTGGAGGTGTGAGGCCACAGTGGCCACTGACTACAGTACTACCCTATTGTGCCTCCTCTAATATTACCATTAGGGCTTATTAAATTAAGATCTCTTAATAAAGATACAACAGAACCATAGAGCTGGTTTTGGCATGAGTTCCTGCTGCATAAAAGACAGCCAGCACTAGGAAACTGCTGATACAAATAGTTTTAGAACCTGCATTTTAGAAATGCACAACTTAAGTTGCAACTAACCTACAAAAAAAAAGAAAAAAGAAAAAAAGTTTAGAGAAAATAACTTTTTATTCACCTGATGTAAACATAACATGAAGTTACAGTAGTATCTACTGTATTACTGTATATCTAAATACACACCCGGTTTCTGCTTTAGCAATCTTTGCGTCTGCAAACTCGATGTCCTCTGCCTTTCTTTTCCGGTTAGAACTCATCTGTTTTTCTACACTCGAGTCGCCGTCCATAATAAATGGATTTACAGAAAAGAATTAAACCTGTATAAGAATATCTGAATTCAGACACGAACCAGAGCTTCCGCATCAACTCCGATTGGCTGAACCGGTACAGATGTGTCTACGTCACACAGATACCGGAAGTGAGTTTACACATTAGTCACATAAACGTCGTTTAGACGCGTTTTAAATGATTTATGGTTTGCCACTGTTTGGATATTGTTGCTTTAAAAAGATATAAAAAGATGTAAGGTAATATAATGTAAAATATATGCGTTTATTGAACACACGCTATCCAGACTCACTATCAAGAGCTTGTCCTTTATCTGTTGGTTCATGGATAAACAAAACCAGATATTCACAATCTGTCAGCGAACAGACCAAAGAACGAAATTATTGTTCTTTACACTTTAATTGAATTATATAGTTTGTAAATTAGTCAACTCACTGGCACCTCTGGAGTATTTGGCCAAACCTGTTAATTATTGACTTCAGGCGTTTCAGTTAGGCCCCTTATCCCCAATGAAGGGCATCTTAATGCATCAGCATACCAAGACATTTTGGACAATGCTGTGCTTCGAACTTTGTGGCGACAGTTTCAAAAGTAAAAAGTTAATTTTATGTTTGACTCTGAATATGTGGGACTATATGTGTGGTCTTTCCTG
>JAOTRS010000025.1:7248743-7268875 GCA_028565755.1 Dinotopterus cunningtoni
TTTGGGGGCTGCCTCTG
Source organism: Dinotopterus cunningtoni (assembly GCA_028565755.1). NCBI lineage: Eukaryota > Metazoa > Chordata > Actinopteri > Siluriformes > Clariidae > Dinotopterus > Dinotopterus cunningtoni. The sequence continues at coordinate 7,248,761 of JAOTRS010000025.1, forward strand.
GACCCTTTAGGTAAAGCCCCCCCCCCCCCCCTCTCTCTCTCTTTTTACCCCCTTTGTTGTTCTTGTGCTCATTTCAAAAACCTCGTCTCTCCTCGTCAGGTCAACGATCCTGCTAGACAGTAAGTCTGTCTTGCGTGGCAGAGCTGTTTCAGATCAGGCTATCGCTGAAGCCCTGGTGTCCACCATGCTGCTGGAGGACAGTTCACCTCGCCAGGCTCTCGCCGACTTCCTGCTGGCCAGAACAGCGTCCATACAGCAGCTTCTCAAGCAGCCTCAGCACGGTACACTTGTATACTCTATATAAAAGAGTGTATATATATATATATGTGTGTGTGTGTGTGTGTGTGTGTGTGTCTTTATTCATGCACTATTCCTTTAATATTTTGTGTATTTAGTATTTTTGTTAGGTCTGTGCTGAAATATTGTGCTTTTCTTCAGGAGCTGGGATTAAAGCTCAGGTCTGCTCTCTGGTGGAGTTATTAGTCACTACGCTTTATCAGGCCCACGCTGTGTTCTACGTGCCTCCAGAGGGCCGTATGGCGGAATCTGGACTAGGCTACGGGTTACTCTTCACCACGCTGGAGAATGTCACATCTGGTGAGAACGTATCTGCCTTCTTGCCCTATTCAGTTGTCTGATTATTAGAGATGGGACCCGCCAGGGACCGCCCAATGGTATATTATCACAATACCTACTGTAGGTTTGTATTACACAAGATGCCAAACTTCCTGCCAGTGTGTGAAAAGTTTACAGAGCACCACCTGCAGGATTATAGTGGAATGGCAACATTTTACCACCTTAAATGTAAACATATATAAATTACAAATGATTAAAGAACAAAATTAGTTTTGGAGTGAGTTGTTGTTAGTCTTTCGGCTGCTCCCATCGAGGGGTGACCACAGCAGCCATCTGATCCACACAACTTGGCACAGGCTTTGTATCCAAAATCAATTAAAAATATGCCTAATAATCTTACATTTGTATGATCTTATGACTAACCATCATAGCATTACAAAGGATAACGTTTAATAATAAGAAGTGGGTGAGATTAGGATTCGATGACTAATTCAGCTGCTCAGACTATAGGAGTGTGAGGAATGTGTGATGTTACAGAGGATGTCATCTGACATTTGTGTCATGTCTCTGTGGTGTAGGTAAAGGCAGGAAGGTGCTGCATGGCGAGGTGAGCGCGGGCAGCTGGTTTAAGTATCTGCCGTCATCAGTGACGGATTTCCAGCCTGCGCTGCGAACGCTGGCTCAGCCCATCCAGAGCGAACAGCTCCGGGATACGCTGCAGCACTGGATCGACACGTGAGTGTTCCACCTTCTGAATCCCGCTGATCCGTTATGAGTACTAACCCAGTTGTACAAAATAAAATTCTTCAGTGCATGCAGTTGTATAACAGGACGTGTGTGTGTGTGTCAGGTGTAAAGAGGACATGCGGACCGGGTTGAGCAGTCTGCTTATATACGTGAAGAGTGTGAAAGGTTTGGCCTCCATCAGGGACGCGGTGTGTGACTTGCTGAGCAGCGACTCCATCAGCCAGCACTGGAACGGAGTGTGTGAGCGGCTGCTGGATAAACCACTCGATCTGTGGCATGACCTGCTGCAGCCGCTCTTCCTGCACAGACTGCAGGTAAAGTCTCGCGAACACAGTGAGGCACATCCGAGCAATTGTGTGCCGGAGTGGCATCATATATCGTGTTCATATACAAAAATTTTTTCATAAGCATATTTGCTTAGTGTTTACAGACATTTACAATGAAACATTTAATTAATGCTTATATAATTAAAGATTATTCAGATAATTGACTCATTTTACTAAGGAGCTAGCTAAGCATGTTGCTAAAATTGGTGTATTTATACTCTTTGTTTGTGCAGGTGATCACTCAGGAGGGCATGGAGTCGATCTCCAGCAGCTGTAAGCAGCTGTTGTCCACCACACTGCAAGACCTGGAAGGCGAGGCATCGAGCCGAGGTTCGCGCTTCGAAAGCGACGTGTCATCATTTCTTTGGTGTGAGTCTCAGGCGGACCTGCCGAGCGATGCCGCGTGGGTGGGCGTGTCTCAGCGCAGCTCACGGCCTGAAAGTGGCCTGTCCATGAAGACTCACGCCCTCACACCACGCGTTCAGAACTTCTGTGCCGCCCTTGACTCCAAACTTAAAGCCCAGCTCGAGGATTTGGGCCATTTCCTGCCCTCGGACTCTCCAAATACGTGTCTGAAGCGCTACACGGATGGGCCGGCGGTGGAGCAGGCGCTGAGCGAGCGCTGCACGGCCTGTCTCATGGACATCATGAGCAGCGTCCGTGCTGAACTAGCAGCTTCCTCGGGCCGAATGAGCTCGGTCCTCTTCCTGGCCAGACTGTGTCAGTCTTTGGGGGAACTCTGCCCCAGCCTTAAACAGTGCATTGTGGGTCGGCAGGGGGAGAGTAGAAACACAGGAAGCCCTCGGGTCCAAAGCAGGAAGTTGGGAAAAGCAGGTGTGAGTAAAGCTGTGGAGCTCAGCCCAGCTCAGGTCATGTGGGGCAGAATGAAGGAAGAGCTGCTATCCTGCAGCATGGAGGCATATCGCATCTGGAGCTCGGCTGTGTCCCAGGTAAAACACATACACGCGCACACACACATACAGAGTGTGTGTTTTACTTCAGGATTAGAATTTCAAGTAAGGCTCTTACATTTGTGTGTGTGTGTAATAGACGTTGGTGAGGCGCTTCGCCAATTCTATGCATGCTGCAACAGCCGGCTCCGTCCTAATCACTGCCACAAACTGGGAGGAGCTGGAGATCCAGGAAGAGGCGGAGTCAGGGAACACAGTCATGTCTAAAATCCATCTTCCAGTCCAGGTGAAGACTTTAGCCATCATTTATTCCCTTGTTCTCATTGAAACAAGGAAACACTGATTTCTTTTGCCACCTGATCTGAATTTACTCCTAGTCACATGACATTTCGGTCAGATACGGGAAGAAAGGTTCCCGTAGAAAGAACAGTGGTTCTCACCCTTGGAATGCATGTCCTCTCTGTCTCTACAGCCCTCATGGTACGTTCAGTCTCTTCTCTTTCACTTGTGCCTGGAGGTGAATAAGGTTGGAGGTCACGCCGTGCCGAGGATCACCCTGACCGAGCTGCTGCGAGCCTGTCTCGATCAGGTGCTCGCAGAATACGAAAAGCTTACTCAGCCCACGCAAAACAAGGTGTGACCCTCTTTCTTGATCCTCAATCTTGTCCCATGTCCTTTAATTTGATCTTTGCTTTTTTTCTTTGCTGTCTTCTTACCTCATCTTTCGATTTTTCCTCCTCTCATCCCCTTTTCTCACTCCTTCTCTCTTTGTCTCTCTTTAGGACACATTACATTCCATCACTCAGAATCGGGGCCTGCAGCTCCTGTTCGACGTGCGTTACCTTAGCGCTGCTTTAACGGCTCGGCTAGAGGACACCAGGAGCTCGCGCTCGCACATGCAGCCCAGGTAACGGAACATACACAGTTCAAATGCAGGCTCATAATCATTCTTTATGAGCACGTGTGAGATTTGACCAAATATAAAATAAATATGCTTCACTGTTTTCCTTCAGTGCTGTTGTGTCTGTCGCCTGTATTTCAGGATCCAGCAGATCTGTGATGCTTTGGAGAGTCACATCGATCCTTTCGACCTGGACGTCTTTACTCCTCATCTGAACAGCAACCTGAACCGCCTGACTCAAAGGACATCGGTAAACACAGTTCTCAAAAACAATGGCTGGTTTCCAACAGGGAATCCGCAAAAAAACCGCTCAAAATCTCGCTAAATGATCGCTGAGCGTACAATGTGTCCACAATTAAAGCGCTAAAAGCAGAAGACCACATCAGATTTCACTCAGTGTTTGAATCACTCCACCCAGATCTTTACCCATTCAAAATACAAACTGAGGGATTTTCTTTTGAAAGAATGAAGTTGATCCCACCATTACACACATGTGGAATCTATGCCAAAGCTTAAACTCTGTACGCTTAGTCTGTATATTCAGATTCAATTTGACGTAAAGTACATATGTTATTTATTGCACTTGCAATAACAAGTAAGTAAATGTTTTTAACGTGTTGATTCACTTCACGTCAAGAAAAATAACACCAGGAAATAAACCTTTTTTCTTTTTTTTTTTACTCTTGTTAGTGTAAATGCAAGATTGTGTCTTTGGTGGATTTGTGGCTAGAATTCGGAACTAACCTCAGTCAGTGGTGATGCAACACCCTCAGTAAGATATAAATTGGAGAACGTTGCGTTGGGAATGGCATCCAGTGTCAAATCTCTGCTGTCTTAAAAATATGGACCCGGTGAGCCGTATATCTACTTCTAATGAAGCAGACGAAAGAATCGGTAAAAAAAAAAAAAAAAAATCCAAATTAATCCAAAAATGATCCACTACGGCCGCTATTTTGAATAAGATAAGAGAGCCATACTGCACATCCAGATAACTCCTAACCATGTCTTTTAAAAGCCTTTTGAGAGGGATTTTAAACATGACTGAGAATAATCTGCATAGAAAACGAACAGATATAAGAATATGAAGTTCTTTTAAAATTCCTCATTCCCTACACAGCATGATGTCAAATATTGGACTGATCTGATAGAACCAGTGGCTGGGTCAGTTCATAACTGGTTATAATCTTATTAGCCAGGTTTATGATGACCCTCTGATGACCATTATCATCATTTCCAGGTGCTGTTAGGCCTTTTAAGTGGTGCAGAGAAGCAGTTCACTCCCAGGAGCAGTAACGTGAGCTCACAGGAGCCGTACAACATCCTTCCCCTGGCCAGCAGTCAGATCCGGTAGGGTTCATTACACTCGATGATTTTCATGTCAGTATTCCAGATCATGACAATTTGCGAAGTTGTATTGTTTTTTTTGTCAGGTTTGGTCTGCTGCCGCTGAGTATGACCAATTCCCGCAAAGCCAAATCATCTAGAGCCTCAGACCTCACCAGACCGCTTGTGAGTATATACCATGAATCATAGTGTTTTTGTGTGTGACTAGCTGACTCAGAATAGTTGAAGAATTTCCTGTTGAAGTTTTTATTTCCCCCACATCCTTTATTAATGAGCAATTTGTTTGCTTTACACTTTCAGTCTTACATTACAATGTTCTAAGAGAGGGATTTCCAGATCTCAAAGCGCTTGGTGAAGTACAGATAATGTGTGACAGTGTGTTTTGAGTGCAGGGTGTTAACCAAGATGCTGCTGCTTTGCTTGTTTGTGGTTTGAGTTAAAAATTAGTGGAACTGTTTGATCTGCATGAGCATCAGCTTCCTTTGTGTTTGACACACTGACCAGGGAAAATCAATGATGCACCATTGCTGAAGGGAAAGATGTAGATGTAGTATGGGTGCACTTTTGCTTTACTCATTCGTTTCCCTGCATTTGTATACTATTAATGGTGTATAAATCTCTTTAAATCAAACTCCTGAACTCTTTAAGTCACTATGGCACAGCTCCAAAAAGTTTGAAGTGAATAAACACAGTTTGCCCTAACTGTAATATCATTGCACAGTTTATATTGTTTGCGTGTGTCCTACTCATTCGTCTCATTCTTGCTCTTTTCAGGTGGCTCCATCGTCCAATTCCGTTCCAGAAGACAGCTTCCGGCCAGGGAACCTCTTCAGGCAGTTAGCCAATCAGGAAGAAGAACCTGTTGGCCCCTCCCTTTTTAAGTTAGGATGGCTTTCTGGCATGGCCAAATAATAATTTATTTTTGGGTGAAGTGTAAGGTTTTTAATGAGTTATTCCCGTTCTGTATAAATAATATATACATATAAATATGGTTTGAGATAAAAATAGTGTGCTTGCATTTCTTATGCTAGAAATAAAGGTGTGTGGGTTTGTGTAAAATGACCTCCTAATGATGTACTATACGTATGTGTGCAACAACCAGTGTGATGAAAATTCCCTAATTTTAGGAAAATGTTTATATTCTGCTTATCTTCTACTTATTTTAAATGTACACATAAGAAGACCTAATAATGTAAAACACTAGCAAAACTTGATCAATTTATATGTTAACTCATATTTTGCATGGGTTACTGTTCTTTTATATCTGGAGTATACTGTTGAGATTAAATTGCTTTATTTTATTACATTGGCAGCGTTTAGCTTTATACAGAGCGACTTCTGTTTCCTCTCTGCACCTGCATGACAGGTGTTGAATCACAGGCACTTACTTGTCTCTCTCTCCTTCAGCCTTCCTGTCCTTTAAAGCCGACTTTCCAATCAAGTCATCCTCAAAAAAATATTAAATGCTTCCTTCCCTGATCAGTGACTCCCCATTCTAAAAGACTTTTAACATTGCCTTCTACTCTCTCTAGTTCTTGGAGCCATCATGTCTAGCCTCTCTTTAAATTCCCTTTTTTTATGTTACAATTGTAGTGTCTTCATGACATGTTTCACTTCATGACCTGCAGGATATGGGTAGAGTGTACATAACTTTCTAACTCCCTTAATTCACAATTTAATTTTTTTATGAAATAGACAAAAGTATAGCAATATACTTAAAGTGGAGACAAAATTCAATGTTTTAATGTTGTTGTTCTTTTGGCTGCTCCCAGAAATGGGTCGTCACAGGTTGGCACAGGTTTTACGCCAGATGCTTACTGACGCAACCCTCCCATTTTTCTAAGCTTGGGACCAGCACTGCCTCCAGTGGCTGGGGTTTGGGCACTGGCTGGGAATTGAACCTGGGCCTTTCGCATGGCAGGCAAAACACCTACCACCAGTGCCCCAGGTGTTTTTTTTGACATTTTCAATTTAAAAATGAATAATAACCAAAATAAGAATATTTTAATTGTTGCTGTACACTGTATACTAATCAGTATTTAGTATAAAATCCATTATTCTTCAAAAACTTGGTAGATCTACCTAGGCAAAAAGTCACGACAACTGCAATACTCTGGCATCACTTGCTCAGTCCATGCCTGCTTGATTGCTTCCTGAAGGTCATGTACAGATTTCTCTAGTTTTAGGCATTTTTCTGCAGAGGTGGACATGTAGGCTTCAGAAATTGAACGTCCACTCACATATTTGTTCTGTCCATTAAATGAACCAGCTGCTGGAGCCATCATAGCAAAACTCTTTAGCCGAACTAATCAGTGACATCACCTGTTTTGTGCACAGGAAGAACTATAATAATACACTGTAATACATGGCATACAGTATACTGTATGTTGTCTTAATACTTTTGGCCATCAATGTAAATTATGTAGAAAATAAAAAATGAGACAGGCAGACAACAACTGATGGATTTTACTACAGCTTTACAGTACAGTACTTCAATCACACTCAGGCAGTAAGAAAAAGACATCAAATAGGACAGAATAATTATGAGAAGGGACATTACACAATCCATGTACTAAACAATATTCTGAAGTTAGAACTTCCTCTCACATTCAGGACATGGAGGATCTGTTTTTAAGTTTACCTAATTGACAGAATATAAAACTCCTTCTTTACTCTGAATAACAATAGAGGGATGACATAGTGACAGATGATTGTTGACCTGCACAATTTCAGTACAGTTAAAAAGCTGTGTGTGCAATTTTCAGTATTAAATCCTAAACTCAAATCTGCTGGCCACAAAGTGGGAACACACCCTAAGTGAGATACCAGTCTAATGCCAGGATGTACATTTACACTCGTCCATACTTGACAGCAATTCAGCTCCACTCCACCAACTTGTACGTTTTTGGAAGGTGATTAGACAATTAGGAGGAAACTGGACAACCTGGAGGAGAACGCATAGTAACATTGGCTCAGGGTTAATTAATGAATCTCTGGGTCAGAGCAATAATTTCTTACAACCATCCATAGATCTGGCTAAAATTTCCTAAGATTGGACACATTCTCAAAACATGATACAATAAACAGTCATTTTCAGTGACTGCTGAGTAATAGAAACCCTAAATCCATTACAGCATTTTTAAAGCTCCTAACAGATGCGCTGTGAGTTCGGACACCTTTTTATGCGAACCAGCTTTAACTTTTCAGCAATTTGAGCTACAGTAGTAGCTCTTCTATCGGATAGGGCTATACCCTCCAGCTTTCACTCCCCACTTGCATAAGTGAGCCTTTGCCGCCCATGACCCTGTCGCCAGTTCACTGGTTTTCCTTCCTTGGACCACTTTCGACCGGGAATATCTCACGTTTTTGAATTGCTCTGACCCAGTCGTCCAGTCATCACAATTTGGCCCTTGTCAAAGTCGCTCAAATTCTTACGCTTGCCCATTTTTTTTGCTTCCAACACATTAGCTTCAGGGACAAAATGTTCAGTTTGTTGAACATATCCCACCCACTTCCAGGTGCCATTGTGATGAGATATACACACTACTTTGGTTAAGTAATACAATGCCATAAATGCAGAAAAATAGTGAAGTAGTGAGTAAAGGTAAAATGTATCCATTAATAAAACTGCTAAAGTAAAGTACAGATAAAGAAGGTATATTGAAGGGAATATTGTAATTTATAATCTGACAGGGACATGGTGCAGATTTTCATGGGTATGAATAGTAATTAATAGTAATAATTATAATTGTGCACACTAATTGAACTTTAACAAGAGGATTTATGGGGAAAATAAAGCTTGTGCAAAACCTTTAAAAAAAAAAAGCACAAACCATCAATGAGTTGCACATTCCATGCTCTTGTGTTAATATTAAAATATGTTTTCTCAGATTCCAGACTAGCAAGCAGTATATTAAGATAAATCACATATCCAAATACGTCACATGCCTGCCGAGCATGAACATTTATCATCTTTTTAAAGAAATCATGACAAAACTGCTGTCATAAAAAAATATTTTTGTACACCCTGTGAATATAATAAACACCGTTTCAATGAGTATATGCTATATGAGCGCCGTTTAAGTCAAACCAAGATTGAGAGTAAAAACGATGTTTATTTCTCTATATGATCCCCTGTAACACTAATACAATACACTTTTATTATTCTTTAAAAAGCAAGCATTATTCAAATGTTTTACTGCAGCTAAGAATCTTATCACTGTACTTATCCTGAAGTCTTCTGTAAATGTCAGTCAGTATTACGCCTTCATTAATTAAAAAAAATTCATTATGAGTCCCAGTTTGACTTGAACACGCCTCAGATAATGAGATTCCTATGTAACCTGTTTTCTAATGTTTTACCGATGGTGAAATTCACAGCTGCACTAAACTTGATCACTTTCGGTCTAGTTTGCTGGCCATCAGTTTTTTAATATTGATCGGTCCGGCCGCAGCAGCCGCTTTGGCTTTTTCCTCTTGTTCCTGCTGCCACTGGATGATAGGGTCAATGCTGGGCTTACGGTTTCTAGCATTTTGCTCCAGCTGGGCATCACTGCAAAAGGGAAAGAATATCTACTAGTTTAAATCACAAACTCCCGACAGTTAGATTATAGATTCAGTATAGATTTTCAATAATGAATGAGTGTATACTGAAGCAATAGTGAACACGTGTCCATGACAACAATATTCTACACATTGTACACATATTAAATATCACAATACTGATGGACACCACCACATGGACAATGATAATTACTTATTTAACAGAGGTGCCAATGTTCTTGCTTTCGAGAACATGTGAGCCATTGCTGTTATATACCAACCAAGATGTCACAGTTCCAACAACTTGGTTTATTTTGGCACACAAGTTCACCTAGAGGAATTCGTTATGAAGCAAAAGTAACCACCAACAGAAACGAATGTAATCTGGATGTGTCATAACACTTACGTGAAGTTGTGTGGCACGGGTGAGATTGCCTTTTTTTGAATGTCCTTGTAAACTGGTGACTTCAGGTAGCGATAAAATGTGTCCTGCAGGTGGCGTGCAGAATTACAGAGCAATCATTACACAAGAATTTTTATTCAAAGTCAAACAATAATGAGCGATTTATTGACATCTCATTCTCAAAATCTTTTTGTAAACACTACTACTTAGGGAATTATATCTCATGAACCTCCATACTGTATATGTTCCACACCTTTTTCATCAGCATGAAGATGTGTGTTTGAGCTGCATCCAGGACGTAGCGGTGTGGATGTTCTAAACCCTTCACCGTCAGTCCCATTGTCCGACCGTCAATGTTGATCCATCGTGGAGCTCCTGGAGCCAAAAAAGTCCTGCATGCACACACAAACACAAAGTTCAGAGTTTCTTAATTACATCATGCTTGTTTTTTTATCAGGAACACAACAAATTTTAAGTTGAATTTAAGTAGTTTGTTATTTTAATATGAGTTGTATCCCGATTTTATAAATATCCCAAGTCAATATTAATTTTTTTAGCTTTTGTTACAATTCTAAACAAATTTAGCAAATAATTTGCTCCTACCACACTGCATGCTGTGCTGCACACCACCTGTAGGATTTCGAAGGAACCGCCCCCATTTTCCCACTTCAAATGCAAAAATTTATAAATGTAACTTTTATTTTTTAAAAATATTTTGGCAACAGTGTAGCAATACATTAACTGCCACACAAAAGAACTGCAAAAAGTAATTGGATCAATTTTTTCCAATCTCTTCTGTATGTAATTTTTTTTTATTATTATAATATATTTATAATTATATTTAATCATTTTTATTTTATGCAATTCTTTTATGCAATTTTCCAATGCAATTATTTAAATTCTACAATTTTAATAAATAAACTGCTCAACAGTTTCCTGTTCTTCTTTATTAATACTCAGATGAGTCATTAGAGAATAAAATATCTCAAAATAACAATAAGCTATAAGGGAATGGATTATTCAGAAAAGGTCAAGTGAGGAGCTTTGACACATTTTACTAATAGAAGTCTCACTTAAAAATGGTCTCTGCTTTCTCAGACATGGATGATGCTGCTCCCCACTTCATCTCCTCAGCAGCCTCCCAGAAAGCCAAATTCTCACCTGTAATTTATAACATCATCATAAATTGAATAACTCTGATCTTATAGTAGACATCTTTAGTCGAGAAACAACTGTAAGAGTCACCACACACCGCTGAATTCCTTCTTCAGGAAGAGTTTGAAGTCGGCGCGTCCCCGTGGATCGATGAGTAACTCGTAAAAGCTGAAGGACCAGCGCTCAACTCTCATCTTTGTGGGAATTTCAACACTGTGCAACAAAATATCATTACAAATAATTAAATAACATCATAATTTATGATTTATCAAGAAATAGCACTAGTAGTAATAGTGGTAGCATTAGTAATCATAGTTGTAGTAGTGCTGGTGGTGGTAAGAAGGTGGTGTAGTGGTTAGCACTGTCGCCTTGCACCTCCAGGGTCCGGGTTCAATTCCCGGCCAGGCTCGATTCCTGTCTCTGTGTGCATGGAGTTTGCATGTTCGCCCCGTGCTTGGTGGGTTTCCTCCGGGTACTCCGGTTTCCTCCCACAGTCCAAAGACATGTACTGTACTGTAGGTTAGGCTAATTGGCATTCCCAAATTGACCGTAGTGTGTGAATGAGTGTGTGAGTGTGTGCATGTGTGTGTGCCCTGCGTTGGATTGGCACCCTGTCCAGGGTGTACCCTGCCTCGTGCCCTAAGCCTCCTGGGATAGGCTCCAGGCCCCCCACGACCCTGTATACAGGATAAAGCGGTATAGTGATATGAGTATTAATGGCAGTAGTAGTGGTAGTATGAGACAAAAACTCACTTTCTCATGTTCAGATCCCAGTATGTAACATCATCAGTCTGCCAGGGGTTGCTGGGAACACACGGTTTGAGAAACGGATCATGGTCCTGATATGTTGTCATGCGTTTCACAAGGCTGAACAAGTGGGAAGACAAAATACACAAACATCAATTTGTGTACAACAAAATCCAAACACTCAAACACCAATGCAATCACTCAAATTTCTGTGTTAGAACTGGGTCAATCTTCAGTAAACTTACTTTTCACTTAAGGAGTTCTGAGTACTGTGAGCTCTTATAAACTGATCGTACCAGAAATGATAACATATAACAACAAAAAAAGGAACAACTTACCATCAACTATCTATTAATAAAAACAATTAACATTGTTGACGCCTGATCTTCACACCCATCTGTGGGCCTTCACCAAACTGTTATCACAAAAGTGGAAGCACCAAACTGTCAACGTATGCTGTAGCATAATTATACTGTATGTTTCTTTTACATAGACATGTCCTAGCAAGAAAGCTAGACCCACAAAGCAAGACCCATAAAGACATGTTTTGCTAATGCTGGAGTGGAAGGAAAGCCCTGACCACTCCACTCAGTGTACGGTCCTGACCCACTCCTTTAAAAGCACTGGAGATGAAGTGAAATTTCTGATCTCATGAGAACAACACAGCATTCATGAATAAGATCAGACTGGTTCAAGCTAACAGTTAGCCTATATTAATTCAAATAACCACTCTTTACAACCCCAGTGAGCAGAAATGCATCTCAAACACAACACATCTAACCTTGAGGTAGGTGGCTTGCAAAAACAAGAGATAACATCAGGTTTCACAGTCTTAAATGAATCTAAGGCTGCAGTGTGATTTTCCTTTTTGTCAATGCTTATCAAAACAGATAGTGAGCCTCTTCTTCCCTGATTCTTTAAGAGACTTCAAACATGATTAAAATATTTCATCATAGGTTAAAGGTAACCAGTCAGAAAAACTCAATGCAATGACGTGTCCCTCCAAAGCAGAGGTATTTAAAAAACAGCAAAGTAGGCCTCAAGAAGAGAAACAAATATGCCTATAGCATTACAGATGCACTTTCCTTTAATTTGTCAACTAGTGGTATAAACTTCTTGTTCTTGTACTCGGATCTACAACTGTATTGTGATTGTGGTACTCAGTTGGAACTAAATAAACATTGTGCAGTTATCTCTGTTGCACTTACGCTCCCAGGGACACTGTGGATTTCACCCTCGGTCTCATGATCACCTGTTGCATGTAGATGATCTAAAAGGCAAAATGGGTTAGAGCAGGCCAAAAAAACAAACAAACAAAAAAAAAAACCTAAACAAGCTAAATTTGAAGCACTATATCAAAATCCACTTACAATTCTTCTATAATAGTCAAAGGTTTGTTTCTAAAAAGGAAAAAGGAAAAAAAAAGAAAAAAAAAAGATTTCAATATTAGTATACATATTGTAGCAGACCACTAGATTCTGGGTCACACACAACACATTTATATAAATAACCCACATAACACAAGCCTAAGACAATTACAGTCACAGTTTAAGACAGGAGAGTTACAGCTACTTTATGTATCTAACTCAAAGCCACAATCTGGAATAGTAACAAGCATGAATGAATTATCTATCAAAAATAATTAAAACGTAGATTCAAACACATCTGTACAAACAGAACAATTCCTAAAAGGCATATTTTTGGAAAATGAACATACTAACATCAGACATATTAATTCAACTTGTTAAATAACAAGAAATATGGCTTTAAGCTATGAGATTGGAGTTTAAAAGTGTAGTGTGTGTCCTTTGTTGTGTATTAGGAACTGAATGACACATGTTTAGTGTATTGGGTGTGTACAAGGTCAGATCAGGAATGGTTTATTTAGTGGGCAGTGTGGTATAGTCAGAGGGGTATGAGAGAGTGAATTGGGACTGTGTGTAGTGTATAAACGTGTATAAGGAACATACTAGGAGAGTTCAAGTCCAACTGGGACTTTTGGTTGTGTAGAATAACAGCACACAGGTATGAGAGTAAATGATATATGGGTTTCACTTCGCTTCTTTATATGATAAATAATTGGAATGCCTGTTTCATGTCTAAAATGCTGGCCTCCCAGAAAGTCCTTTAATGGCAAAAAAAATGTGAAAAAGACTTTGACCGAGGTTAAGACTGTATGAGGCATGTGTGCTTGTGAATGATTGTGTGTACAGTTCCCATAGACAGATAAGTCTCTTTTTCAAGTTGGCAACAAGTTTTCCATCGATTTTCAAAAATCAGGCATTTCACTCGTGACTGTGGGCTCTGAGTCACCTCGGGCCATGATCCTCTTTTACACGTTTGCACGTTTACACAAATGTTTTAAGAATCCCATCTTCGTACTGTGATGTTCATTCATGAGAATTTTAATCACAAGTCCCGATTTGGCTTGAACACCCCTTGTATTTGCAGTGTATTTCAAGTGTATAGGGTGTGAATGTATAGTGTGTGGAATATGGGGAGTGTACGTGTAGTGTATGGAGGAATGGGGAGTGCAGTAGTATTTGAGCACAGTGAGTGTATACTGTATATACACAGTGCAGTACTGAGAAATTCATGGTGGATGGAAAGGGAGTTTATGCTTAGTTTATATTCTTGGGTCAGTAACCCGACTGGTTCTTGAATACCCATGCAGACTAAAAAGAAACACAAACTGCCTGGAAAGAACAGAGAGAATACAAAGAGTTTATTGGCACCAGTCCATACGCATAAACATATATCACATTAAATTATCAGAAGTAAGCATGAATGAACAAACACCCATAACAAACATGTCATCTAGACCTTGGGTTTTGTATGTATTAGCTCCTAGCAGAGATCAGTAACCTATTTAATCTGCGCAAAGTCAGATTAACATGACAAGAGCATTGGCTGAGGTTATTTGAGGCATCTAGTATTGAGGCATGGAAGCCATGCTAATCTGTGAAGCTTAAGTTTAAGCCTGGGCAAACTGCAATGTAATATTTGCTGTTAGGTCGTTTTTAGTTTAATACGAGGGCTGTAACAAAGGTAATGCAAAAGTGGGCATAGCATTTTTATTAACTGACATAGAGCATTCAAATTGCACATGCTGGTAGAGTAGCTCTTCCTCTATACAACAGAATTACTTAACATAGTATTCATAGCAAGCCATGCATTTGCACCATCGTTAAATCCAACTCTCAAATCCTCTTTGAAAAACCCCTTCGTGGCAGTTGATGGTCTCCAACTTCGTGCTTTGTCTTCAGTTCTGGTTAACCCTTATTTAAATTTCTTTATCCATCTGTGCACACTGTTCTTGTCAATTGTGTTGCTTTGTGGAGCACTCTCACATCAGTCATGGTGATGCTAGCTAATCATGGGTGTTTGTATGTTACGCCACTCCCTATGCTGCGTGAACAAGCAATATATATATAAGAGATTCCTCATTTGTACGAAATACATAACAGTATTTAAGGATGGTAGTATGCACTGGAAGATCAGAGGCCAGAAATCCTCTTAAGCACATTGGCATCCTTTGCTATTGCAGTACTGAGGCCAAAGAAACACAGCTAAGCTGATCTAATGTTCTTAGCCTTATCAGCAATAAGTCTTACACTTAGATGCCACTAAATAACCTAGCCATGCTGGTCAGAAACAAGCAGAATTCTTTTAGCTCTCATCTTCAGATAAGAATCTGAAGAATTTTTGATTTGCTAGAAGTAGTGCAACAGCTTTTATTAAAGTGACAGGAGTTTAACAGAGGAAAACGGTGACATATGGATGTGCATTAAAACAGTAGGGGATTAGTAATCTGCTAGTGCATCATCACCTTTCACCTCTTCTTTGTTAGGGTCAATAAGCCGATCCATGCCATAGTCCATGGCACTGTGAGATTGTGGCTGTGATGATAGAGGAATAAAGAGAGAGAGAGAGAGAGAGAGAGAGAGAGAGAGACATGTTAATAATTCCTATATAAAGCATCTATTAAATACAATAGAATATAACATAAATCAGCTTCCTGGAAAGTATCAATATGGTAAGAAATTTGTGATATATAATAATTTTAATCCACTCTCTTTCTCTTTTCCTTGTGAATCTGATATTAATGTGTTAAATATTCCATGCCACTACCTTCCTGTCTCCTCTTGGATCTGATATTAACATGCTAAGTCTCGCAGGCTCTCTTTTTAATTCTCTCTCGCTCTCTCTCGCTCTCTTTCTCTCTCACCCTCCCTTGTGCTAAAATTTCGTGGTTCGTCTCCGGACGGACATCAGTACAACTTCCACTCTTTGTTCTTCAGGATTTCACCAGGACATGTTAAAATAGTTTATTCTCTTTGTAGTAACAGATGTACATGACACCAGGCGTTTGGCCAACCATATAAAAACCGTGTTCTGGTGTTAATAAACAGGGACCTTGACAGACAATGTGCTTGCGTATTTGCCTGTGTCTCTCCTGGCGTCAGTAAGCTTATCAAAGCACAGCAGACAGTCCACGCGACTCGTTTAATCATCTATGAAATTAATAAAAAAATAAAACGTTACAAATATCTATAAAATCCCCAAAATAAAAATATTTTTGCATCTACTTATTGGAGGACGTACAAAAATTCTGTACAGTAGTTACCAACAAGTGAACACACAAAAAGGTACTCACTGGAGGTCTATGAACTATCCAGTAAGCCCTTTCCTGGCAATCAAACACAACCCGGTCGGATTTGTTTCTCAGCTTTCCTGTTCTGCAGAAAGTAAACAGAGTTGTGAGCAAAATAGCTGAGTGCTACTTGATTGTTTTATAATAAGGTTTATGTCTGTCTTTACTATAATGCAAACATATTCAACGCTTTAAGAACATGCTCTGTGTCATTGTCCTTTTATGTTGTTCACTGTGAAGACTGACCTGTACTGCTCTTTGGCTTGCATCACAATAAAATCCCATTTGTAGCCGAGCCATTTGTGAAGCCTGTTGTAGTTCTCCTGTTCCATACATTAACAAACTGCTGTTATTCTTTTTCCTCAACAAAGCAGGATATTGTGTAACATTATAGATGCCTCGTGTAGAGAAAGCAGAACCTGTTCATAGCAATCAAGTGTCCCCTTCTTCCGAATGTTTCTCTTCGCCAGATAAATTGCTTTTAAGAAAAACATAGGGGATAAATCAGTGTAACAAAAACTTATTTCTATCATCAGACAGATTGAAAAAAGTAACATACAATTACAGACAGTTCAAACAGAACCACAGCATTAGATAAGTACATGTACACACACTACATTACACACTCAATCAAAACAATAGACACTAACTAACAGCTGTACCACAAAGAGAACAATTCTAAAGGTTCATTTTTTGTCTGTATTCAAATATATAGGTAGAGTACAGCCAAAAACAAAATGTATGATGTCCGTCTTACATGTAGAGTAATCCACACTCTACACCAAGAAATAATTGTCCTGTCAAGACACTTATAAGCTTATAACCTTCAGCTCCATCTCACCTCTTCTACCACCATATCGAATCTAATTTTGCTTCCCTTACTTCTCCTAGTCAGACCTTATCTTCCCTCAGAATTTTACACATGTCCAGTTTTACAGCAAGGTGCTAGTCATAGTTATCCAGATACGACACACTAGGACTAGCGGAGTTGTTTAAACTTTTATGTCACAGCTTCCATCTGAAAAACAAGTGTGCTTTTGGCTACATACTTCTAGCATGTTTGGGTTTCACTTGGTTAGCAAACTAGTTAGCTGGGTTTCAATACACATAGTCATACTGTAGCACTGTGTTTACCAAGCCGGTCTTCGTGTTTATGGAGCCTGCGTTCCCTGGAAGCCGAGGACAAGGTACAGAACTGTGCAAATGTCTTGCGCCACCCCTCATTTCTTCATAGTTTGTTTCCAAAGAGCCAGCCTTTTTTAGTTCTCATTTTTGGCAAATTTTGGCCTCTCATTCTCAGTCCAATCTCTTTAACTGTATGTTTTTTGATTAAACTACACAGTGACCTATGAATCATTCAAGCATAAAAAACACTTTTAACTTAACACATGAACTAGTGAGAAACAGGTGATTAGCACCATTAGCATTCTGATGCTAATTGCTGAGTGGTTGGAACAGACGAGAGGGAAATGAGGTTGATCCTGAGGTTGTTACATAAACAAACAATTTATAAAATGTATTTTGCAGCCTGTTGCAATGAAGCATTTGTTCCTATTTCTTTAATTTAATCTAAACAAAAAAAATAATAATTTAAGATGAAGAAAGCCACCTCAATATTAACCATCCTATGCCCAGTCCTCACTGCCACAAAACTGGCACTATCTTCATGGCTTTGTAGTTTCCATGGCTGTAGATGCCATTTTACCAGTGAAATGATGACAGTTTAGCCTACACTGCTCTGTGGCAGCCATAACAATTTGTAGTCCAACGTAGCTTTGCACAGTGTTTGGTAAGATATGATTTGGCCAGTTATGATGACCTACATTTGCTTACTAAAGGCCACAAACATGCCTATGGATGACCTCAAGTCATAATTAGCCACAGCTCTGCCCATGCCAGTAATCTAAAAATCAATGCAAGCCACCCCAACATACCCTGATCTTTCAAAACTGTGACCTTTTTGTATGACTACCCATATCTCTTTACGATTTGTGAATTTGCTTTGAAAAATGGTCAAAATGTGAACTGGGCTTTAAGAAGGCAGTCTCCAGTTCACACATTGACCAGGAAATGTAGAACCAGATTTAGAGATTCAGCCTGCTAGTAAACTTTCATACCCTACAGGACGTCAATATGTAGCCTGCTAAGCTTTTAAAAAAAAAAAAAAAAAAAGTTATTTTTGTCTAGATGTTTGGATAACATACTCCTTCTTATACTGTACCACAAGAACCATGGATGACTTGCCAACGGGCATATTTGGAAGATTTTTCCAGGTTGAGAGTGAACAAACTACAATGGTTACAATTACAAGTCTGGCATAAATAGCACCTAGAAATGAATCTGAATTAACCTCTAATAGGTTGCATGCACCTTTTAATTGTCTGATCTAAATAAACACAAATGGATCATAGTAAGATGCATTATTGTTGTCCTGACACACATAATAATAATTTTACACATAAAAGCCACCAGTACATGGCCATGTGTACTTTGCAAACAGTTTGGTGAAGTCTTCTGCCTGGTTGCTAGATCACTAGCCCTCTTGCAGGAACAACAAAAAGACTACATCTACAGTATGTAGGTTCAATGTCACAGCACCAGTGATGTCAATTTGCTGGGGTATTTTAAACTTGGCACATTGAGTTCTACACATTTATCTGGCTCAGGAATACCTTCTGTACATAAACTACTAGTTCGAATCACTTCTAAAAGTCATGCTTGACAGGTATTGGGCTCACAGGCTATGTTTAGCTTTTATATACAGTACACCCTGGAAACCTCAGTTCAACACACACACACGGACACACACACAGACACACTCACAGATACACAAGGCACGGCAGAAAGATGAAAAGAACTAAAGGGGCAGGACCCAAGTGCCCATTACAGCGCAAAAGGGGCGTGGTTCAGACGTGAACTTGAACGAGGGAGGTGTGGCACGCCGGCAGTCGAGCACTTCCGTGTTTCGGGGGGAAAATCCTATAACGTAATTCAGAGCCGGTGTAACAGGTAAAAAAGCCAGTAAAATCAGTCAGCGGTGTGTGAATCAAAAAGGGAGCGAGCAGAGACGTTGTCGTGAGCCAGTGCGAGAGTTCAAAGCCAATGAGTCAGTCAGCGAAGTGAAAAAATCCGAAAGGAGAGCGAGCAGAGACGTAACTGTGAACCGGTTTGTTTGTTCTCTCTGTCTGCCCATTTGACTGTGGATGATAACCCTACGACAGGCTAGGCGTAGCACCGATGAGTCTGCAGAAGGCCTTCCAGAAGTGTGCAGAAAACTGGGGTCCCCTGTCAGAAACAATGTCAATAGGAAGTCTGTGGAGCTGAAAAACATGGAGGATGAGCAGCTCAGCAGTCTCCTTGGCCGAAGGGAGTTTAGTCAGGGGGACGAGATGGGCGGCTCTGGAGAAACGATCAACGATGGTCATAATGTAAGAGTTCCCCTCTGAAGTTAGGAGTCCTGTAACGAAGTCAAGGGCAATGTGAGACCAAGGACGGTGAGGGATGGGAAGTTGTTGAAGGAGGCCGGCTGGAGGTTGGTTGGGTGACTTGTTTCTTGAATGTATCTCGCATGCAGCCACAAATCCAAAAATATCCTCCCTTATAGTTGCCCACCAGATGCGTTGCTGGATCAGGTACAAGGTGCGGGCCCCTCCTGGGTGACAGGCCAGTCTGGAGCAGTGTCCCCATTTGAGTACCTGTGGGCGAACTGATTCAGGAACAAATAGGCGGTTGGAAGGAACGTTGCTTGGGCCTGGTTCTTGCTCCAGGGCCTGTCTGACCAGGACTTCAATGTCCTGTTGGGTGGCAGC
>JAOTRS010000025.1:7291711-7303630 GCA_028565755.1 Dinotopterus cunningtoni
TTAAAAAGATGAGAGAGGCCTGTAATTTTCATCATAGGTATACCTCAACTATGAGAGACAAAATAAGGAAAAAAAAAATCCAGAAAATCACATTGTAGGATTTTTTAAGAATTTATTGGCAACTTGAGACACATCATTTGTGGGAAGTGTACAGACAATCATTTACGAACACCACTTGCACATTATAGGAAATCGGCTGGAAGTTATTGCCACATCCGCCAGACAGTCCTGACCTTGCTCACAGACTTTTCCACATGTTTGGGTAATTAAAGGAGTTCCTGGGAGGCCTGCTTTTCAAATGTAAACAGTGAACAGGCAGTCGGATCATGGCTACGGCATACTGAGAAAACTTTCTTCTTTGATGGTATCCAAGCACTAGTGAAACGCTGGGATAAGTGCATTAGTGTAACAGGGGGTTATACAGAGAAATAAAGGGCGTTTTTACTTAAGTGTTCTGTTATTGTGTACAATAAGTCTCGGTTTGACTTGAACACATTTTACAAGATACAGGTAAAAGCTTCAGTTTACTCCCTCATTGTCTGTACTGCATTATCCTGTATACAGGGTCATGGGGGGCCTGAAGCATATCGCAGGAGACTTAGGGCACGAGGCGGGGTACACCCAGGACAGGGTGCCAATCCATCGCAGGGCACACACACACACACACACACACTACAGACAATCTGGGAATGTCAGTTAGGCTAATCTGCATGTCTTTGGACTTCAGAAGGAAAGTGGAGTGCCTGAAAGGAATCCATCAAAGACAGGGAGAACATACACACCACCATGCCACCTAGCTTCTGATCACATTATATATCAGAATAGTGGGACAATTATTATTATTATTATTATTATTATTCTTTTTGCTTAGACACATGCCTGATGTTACAGAAGGTGGTAAGTTTAGTATGAAGTGTCATTAATGAAAACTGTCAGATTTCTCTCTCGAGATATTGGAGGGAAGGAATGTAAAGTACTACAAAATACAAAAAAAAAAAAAAAAGCGGCTAAATCCCGACAATTTGTTTATTAGGCATCTAAAAGTTTTCTCAAGCTCGACGTGTGCAGTTTTAAATGCAAATATTTCGATTTCCGTTTATAAATATGCACTTGTTTTTTTATGCGCCTGATGTTTGATTATGACCCGCTTTTTTTTTTTTTTTCCTTGCCAGGACATGAGATTTTTTTTTTACCTTTTATAATAATTTTAGTGCTGTTACAAAAGCCTTCATTCAATGTTCAGATGACAAACTTGTTAAACTTGTTTTGTCTTTTTCTCCTTCGGCACTCAATGCCCTGAAACCCGGAAACACCTCCAGACTGGAACAGACGGAGCGCTGATTTCACGGAAGCTCCACAAACACAAGACCTGGTAAGATTTTACACTAAAATTCGCGCGTCGTTTTTTCCCCCCATGACTTGTTTTTACACCTTATTTCTTATTGTATCTGCGCGTTTCCGGTTTGTGTGTAACACGGTTCTCCAGCTGAGCTGAGATGGACGCGGTGTGTGTGTGTGTGTGTGTGTGTGAGAGAGAGAGGTTATATACAGTATGAAAACACTTGGCTGTGAATGGTGTGATGGCGTCTACTGTCAAACTCCAGCCTTAAGTAATTGCTGTGTCTCTCCCTGGCTTCATCTTCATATGCACACACACAGTTGTACCTGTTTTAAAAAGCTTCATTGGAGCCACTGTTCAGACATGTTTGCTCATATAAGCTGCACCTACAGTATGGTTATGCTTGACCAGATAATTTATGTACTTACGGAATTAAAATCCATTTCTAAATTCATGTTTTCTAAAAATTAAATTAAGGTTTTCACTTTTTGAAAAGCCGTCCCTGGACCTGAGTGTCTTCGGCATAGAACGAATCAGAAGTCTTGGGTAAAGAGTACATTGCTAGGAAGTTAAGATAGGATTATAGCATTCTAGTTTAGTTCAAATCAAACCAATACCTTTGATTGTGCAGAATACCTTTATTTGTCTATACAGTCCCCTGCTACACTAATACACTTATTCCAGTGCTTGGATACCATCAAGGTAAAAAGTTTTCTCAGTATGCCGGATCATGCATCTGAAACGCTGGCCTCCCAGGAATTCCTTAAATGGCCCAAACATGTTAAATTGGCTTGGAGTGAGGTCAGGACCGTATGGCGGATGAGGCAATAACTCCCAGCCGAGTGTGCAAATGGTATTGATGAATTATTGTGTGTACATATCCCACAGACAGACGAGTCTCTTCCGCAAGTTGGCGACAAGTTGTCCATTGATTTTTAAGAATCAGGTTTTCCACTCCCTGAACGGTCATGGTCATGGTGTGGACTGCAGTGGGCTCTGAATCATCATTCATGGACATACGGCCTTCATGGTTAAGAGTTTCATGAAATTTACATAAAATTTCGTCACAAGTCCTGGATTGACATAAACACCTTTCGTATGATGATGTGACTTCACAAAAGGTTGCAAATTTTTCCCATATAACAATACAATTTGGCACATAATCAAATTATTTCCTGATTTACTGTAAATACTTTTTGGGTATGAAGAAATAAACGTTTGAATGAGTTACTTAACATAAACCTCAAAAACAAAAATACTCAAGGGTCAACAAAATTTAAAAGCCGATCACTGGTGGGGTACATTGTTGAAGGATGTAACTCAGCTATTGCTCATTGGCTGGAACTATATAAAGATATTAATTTGGCATTGACAGACAAGGATGTCTGTCAGTCTACAGTCAGTCATGGCTCTACTGCTAATGTAAAATTATTGCAGGCTAAGGGGTTGGGCCCCTTAGTCTCCAAAGTAGTGAATCTAAAACATCCTACACAATGGTGTGCTTGGGAAAGGAACCACATGGGTGTAATGGTCAGCTGACAGCAACTGTTGGCCTTATGTTGTACTGCAAGCTAATATCAATCTAACCGCAGTTAACGTGTCGTAGTGTAGCACATGTGTCAATTGATAAAAGAGCTATACATATAAAATTGAATTTAATTGAATGTGGAGTTCACATTTTCTCCTGATTTGTAGATCTGTTCCTAATCAGACTTTGTCGCCTGCTGGTTTTCTCTTTTCAAGGTGTGCTTAAAATGGAAAGTCAGAAGCAGGTGATTGAGAGACTTCGGGCTGTGTTCCGGTCCAAGGTGACTGTTCCCCTTAATTTCCGTCTCACTCAACTGGAGGCTATGCTGTCTTTACTGCAGGATAATGAGGAACAGATTGTAGAGGCACTGCATAAAGATCTTACAAAGGTACATGCAAACCCACCATGCCTACGCTTTCTAATGCCTACCCTGGTCCTCCATAACCACCTCTGATGTTTCTGCAGCCCAAGTTTGAGGCAGTGCTATCAGAAATTGACATGGTGGCCAATGAGATTCGTTATACCATCCGAAACTTGGAAGCCTGGATGCAGCTGAGCTATGTGGAAAAAAACTTGGTAAGTAATGTGCACTTTTAAGTGCTTCTCCTTTTGTCTTTTTTTTTTTTTTTTCAAATAAGAGCAAAACTACAGAAGTCAGCAAATTGTGAAATTGCTTCCCTAATTATTAACCTGGATAGATTCCAAGTACTATTGCACAGCATTATTATATAAGCGACACCTCTGTGTTTCTCTCTCTCATTTTTTTTTACTTCTATTTTAGGCAACAAAACTAGATGACTGTTTTGTACGCAGAGAACCTTTAGGGGTTGTTCTGATAATCGGCGCATGGAACTACCCTCTCCAGCTCATTTTAGGACCATTGATTGGTGCTATTGCTGCAGGTACACATACACACATAGCAAAAGACAAAATTTGATCTCTTTTTCAAGATTGTATAGAATATAAAGGAAAACTCTTGTTTAAAATGTTAGTGGAAAATTACATTAGAACGCCTTAATTCTCTTTGGCATAGATTCCCAACACAGTGCTGGAAACATTTCTTAGACAATTGGGTCCATATTGACATTATAGCATCACACAGTTTCTACAGAATAAGCACGAGTACTTATTCCTATCTCTGCTGCTACTGTTACAGGAAATGTTTATCTAATTTTTTAATCTATCATGTCATTTACTTGCACTACCTCAAATCACTATCTCAGTATATTGTATTGTGTCACGTTGTTGTCGTGTTGCTCGTTTGCATGTCTGTGTGTGCACTTCATGTTGTCTTTTTGTATAGTACTTTTTGTTAATTTATGTTGTCATTTTAGCTTGTCAGCTAATTAGGTGTCTTAATGAGCTAGTTAGTTCTCTTAATTTATGTTTTATGCATGTAGCTGTGTCCTGGAGGAACGTTGTTTCGTTTTACTGTGTACTGAACTGTATTTGGTTAAAATGACTTGACTTGACAAAGGGAGCCGTTGCGTACTAAAGAGAACATTGCTGCACACCTGAAATTTGCGAAAGAGCACATTGACAATCCATAGCAGTATTGGCAAAATGTTTTGTGCACTGATGCAATGACTTGAAGACACTGGGGGTTCACAAATATTTTAAATGTTAAATGAATGTGTTCAATAAAGACATAAAAGATCATAATTTTTGTGTTATTATTTTAGGCACATTATATTTGTCAATACCCTTGACACGGATGAATATCAGATCACATTTTTTTTTTTTTTTTACAAAGTAATGTCGAAAACCATAAAATTCTAAAAGGTTCACATACTTTTTCTTGCCACTGTATATTGTATGTTAATGTGTAGGCAATTGTGCTGTTCTGAAGCCTTCGGAAATCAGTCCAGCCACTGAGCGACTCCTCTCAGAGCTAATTCCAAAGTACTTGTCTCAGGTAATGTAATTTTCCCTCTAATCAATAATCAAAATTCATTAAGCCACAAATACATACTGTATATTTGGAAAAGCAAAGTTGCCTTTCAATTTATGTTTATTTATCTGTTTAAAACCACACTGACTCAACTTTTAAGTAACTTATGGTTTTGGACTTTTCATATAATTGAACAGGAGTGCTTCGCTGTTATCTGTGGAGGAGCAGAAGAAACCAAATTATTGTTGCAGAACAAATTTGATCATATTTTCTACACAGGTAATTGTGATTCACAGTTTTGTTTTGTTTTAAATGTTAGACCAATTTCATTGTCGCAAACGTCTATCTCATACCCCCTTAAACCACTGTCTTTTGATCAGGCTCTCAGGCTGTGGCACGGAGCATCCTGCAGGCAGCCGCAGTGCACCTCACCCCTGTCACTCTAGAGCTGGGTGGAAAATGTCCGTGCCTCATTTATGGCCACCTAGACATCAAGACTGCTGCCAAAAGGCTTGTATGGGCCAAGTTTTTCAATGTGGGGCAAAGTTGTGTGGCACCAGATTATGTCCTGTGCACAGCGGAGATGAAAGATAGTCTAATTCCCATGATTGTTGAAGCACTGGAGGGCTTCTATGGACCTCGGATTCAGGAGAGCCCGGACTATGGCCGGATTGTGACCGATAGACACTGGAAGAGACTCATGGAAATCCTGGGAAAGTCTAAAGGAAAGGTGGTTATAGGAGGAGAATCTGTGGAAGAGGACAAGTATATTGGTGAGAAAATACAAGATGAGCATTTTTTAGGGTATATGATTGTTTGCGAAGGAAATGAGGTAGACAACAACAATGAGACAATAAATCATTAAAAACTAATAATAAGGCGAAAGAAAAAAAAAAGGAACCTGAAACAGTTTTATGTATGAATGCAAAATTCTTTTATTGTCTCCATACTAATTTCGTTGCTGTTCTATTGTGCTTATCCACCTTTCTCCCTGTTCTCAGCTCCCACAGTGGTTGTTGATGTAACAGAATCGGACGCGTTAATGCAAGAGGAAATTTTCGGCCCCATTCTCCCCATCGTCACCGTGGAGTCTCTAGAGCAAGGCATCCGCTTCATCAACGAGAGAGAGAAGCCACTGGCGCTCTATGTTTTTTCTGATCAATCTCAGGTAGGAAGCCAGGAATAGCCAGGTAATCTATGAAGGAATACAATAGATACCAACTGACAATTACTGCCCTATTCTTCACTTAAACTAGCAATGTCACTGAGATAAAAAAAAAATACTGCATCAATGAAGCCATCTCACTTCCACAATGATCCGCAGACTAAGTAATACCTGGCTCAGGAGTAGTCTCTCTTCACTGATAGGATGTGACACATTGCATAGTATTATAATAAACAGGACATTCATTTTTTGTTTGTCTTAACTTCAAGAGAGAAGAAAGAGTAAATATGCCATATTATAGGTGCTATAATGCAAGTTATAACAGGAACTAATTTGGTTTGAAGAAGTTCTCCAACCTTAAATGCAAATTGATGTGGTTTAAGAGTAACAAAACAACTTTTGACTTGAATGATGTTACTGGAAAATGATCGACGTAATCCATGTTGTATTCCCAGGTTGTGAATACAGTATTGGAACAAACCACCAGTGGAGGGTTTTGTTCAAATGATGGAATTGTTCACATGTCACTTCCTGGTTTGCCTTTTGGAGGAGTAGGTAAGTGTGCAACTGTGCAACTGTGCCATAGACCACAATGCATCAGTTGTTCTGGATTTATAATGATACATTTTATTTATAACGCCTTTCATAACACTCGAGGACACAATTTATTTTTATTTTATTTTTTTCTAATCAACCCAAGTCATTTTTATTGATGTTATGGTGATACAGTTGTAAATGTGTATTAAAATATTTAGTTTATTCATTAAAATTATTAGCTAGACAAAATGAACTACATAAGTTTCATCTTTGATAAGGATGTTTAAAATAGGTAATGACAGACAGGACAAATTACATGCATATGTTAGGATCTTTTGTTAACGATCTTTTGTTAAAGTTAATGCCAACTGCTTTGTTCAGGTGCGAGTGGGATGGGCAGTTATCATGGCCGCTGGGGCTTTGAGACGTTCAGCCACAAGCGGGGGTGTATGCTGCGAGGTTGGGGACTCGAACGGATCGGCGCGTTACGTTATCCACCCTATCAAGAGAGCAACCTGGGCTGGCTGCGCTGGGCCACACAAGCTAAAAAGAAAAGCTGGGAAGGATGCAGTGTTATGTGAATTTTTGTCCCTGTTGCTAAACATATGGATTTTAATAGTAGCTTTCAGTGAAGGGGAATGAAGAACACAAAAACGTGCAAGGAATGAGTTATGCACAGTTTGTGTGCTGCACACCATGGAACTAAAATTCTTTCTCTTTCTTCTCTTAATTATAAAACACTATTTTCTACTTGAAAAGTGTCTTTTGACAGCCTGGCACATTGCATTACTTTTTTCCAAATGGGGAACCACAGTCATATGTGTCTCATTCAAGGACCCAATTAAAAAAAAAAAAAAAAATCATAGTTTACATCTGTGCCCTTGTGTGTTAATACTGTTAACTTTGAATTATTGTTTAAAATAAAAAACAAAAAAACAAGACAGTTCAGGTGGTGTTTTTATTTGTGATTCTGATTAGTTAAAATCACAAACTTTTGGTACAGGAAGTCAAAGTTCCATATTGTTACATATTTGTCCATAATGTTTTGACTTCATGTTGTCAGTCTTAACTGTCCTAGGATAAGAGTTGCTCAGTACAGTGTGATACACACACAACACAGGCTCACATGTGGAAATCAGAGAGGAACAAAGGTACTCTCAAGTATCTTATCCTGTTGTATGAAAGTGTAACTGTGCCTGAACCCGATCACTGACCGGTCCTCAATGTCACGGTTCAGGTTTGTGAGAAGAAGGTGGACTAGCTCCACACTGGTCCACCTCTGAGACCGAGGGTTGGGAGGGGGCTGAGGGGCAGGCGGAGGTGGTTGGCTCCTTCTCGACCAGCTCTGGCTCATCCTGCCCAGCCTGTGGAGGGTGAACCAGGACCCTGTCGATAATCCCAAAGTCTTGTGCTTCCATAGGACTCATGTATCGGTCTCTCTCCATCACGCTCTCTAAAAGGGAAAAAAAAAAACAGATAGTTAAATGTGTCAAAGTTCTCAAACATTCAAAATTAGTACTAGTGCATTATTGATGATAACTTGGTCATTCAGTACATTCAGGTCATCAACTGACTTAATTTATTTTTTTGCCACATAACGTTACTGAGCCTAGACCTGTCATAACAGTGGGAACTAGGCATGATGGGTGCATCGATTCATGCTCTTCCCTTGTTACCCTGATGCGCCAATCCCTCTGGAATAAAGTCAATCTGGACTCACCAGACTACATGATTTTTTTCTATTGCTCCAAACTTTATGCTTCCTAAAGCCTTTTTTTTTTTAATTAGCGTCACCAACAAGTGGTTTCTTATGACCACACAGCTGTTTAATCCCAAATGAGTTTTTGTGGCATTGTGCAAGGGAAAATTCTCTTAATTTCACTATTCAAAAACATACTGTAGATTTTTTTCTACAATGCAACTTTAAGCGTTTGTGATCTGAATTCATGACTTTTTTTTTTTTTTATCACATTTCTTCCACAAAGTGTCTGTCCAAATGTGTTGGACAGTTTTTAAGCCAAATTCTAGTAAATTCTTAGTTCTTTGCTTGATGCAGGACAATATTTTGACTCTTTTGTGATTTGTTTTTGGCCATGTAGTGTATATAAAATATGGAATAATGGCAAAAAGAAGTCATTACTCAAAAAAACAAACCAATATGAAAACCAAAAGTTCTTTGCTTAAATGTGACCAAAATTCTAGCCAAAATTAGCTGGAATGCATACCAGTGTTGAGGGGAAGGTGGATATGGACTGTGGGCTCTGGTTCATTTTACATCAAGACAACAGTACATGTTCAATTTTACAACACATGTTGTCAAAGCTACGCTTAGCAGCTCAGTTTAAGCCCAGACAGACATTGATATGATTATGAATAATAAGAATAAGACTGCTCAGTCTCCTTCTAACACTGAGTAGTTTTGTCAAAATAAAATGCAAGGCTGACATACTCCAGAAGCCTTGTAACTGTAGCCAAAGATGGCTGTACCAGTGGGGTAAACATATATACTACCAGTCAAAAAATTGGACACACCTTCCAATTCCATGGTCTGTCCTGATTTGTATTTTTTCTACATTGTAAAACAATACTGTAGGCATCCAAAACATGCACTAATCTCCTTTGAACAATTGATATTATGATGCGTCTGCCACTTATGCTCTATAAAACCTTCATAAGGGCTCTAATCTGAAGTGCTGTAAATTGTTAATTTCTGAAGCTCTAAATGAACTTCTCCTCTTTTCATTCCTGTGGGATTTCGCTTTTTTTTACAGTATACAGTCTAGTCAAAAGCATGCTATGCCATAATTCTGCTTCACAAAAACAGTACCTATAGTTTCCAGAGGCTGTCCAGTATGTTTGCAGTAGATGTTGTTAATCTGTCTCTTAAGTTTGAGAATCTCCTCGGCCTGGATAGCAATGTCTGTTGCTTGACCCTGAAATTATCAAAGATTTTTAAAGATGCTCCCAAAAGCAAACAATAAAAACACAGTACAAATCCTTTTGGTTTTCTTACGCTGGCCCCTCCAGAAAGCTGGTGCACCATGATGCGAGCGTTGGGCAGCGAGTGCCTCATACCCGCAGTGCCTGCTGCCAGCAGTAAGCTGCCCATGCTAGCAGCCTGGCCTACACACCACGTAGAAATCGGGTTAAGGATGTATTGCATAGTGTCATAGATTGCCAGCCCTGCTGTGACCACGCCACCTATGTGTAAATGAGAGAAAAAAGATCACCATCCTGTTTCTAATTTGCTCTAATATACATTGTAAACAGGAAGAAAGATATTGCAGAAAAGACTATTATAGACTTTTGAGGTAGTTTGGATTAATTCCAAAATCTAA
The DNA here is from genome assembly GCA_028565755.1 of Dinotopterus cunningtoni. Lineage (NCBI taxonomy): Eukaryota > Metazoa > Chordata > Actinopteri > Siluriformes > Clariidae > Dinotopterus > Dinotopterus cunningtoni. Next base: position 7,301,510 of record JAOTRS010000025.1, read on the forward strand.
TCAGTTTGTTTGCTGGTTATAATGATAATTCATTATGAATCCATCACACATTTCACAGCTCATTCTTGAGATATTGTGCAGAAACAGAAAACCATGATGTCTCCACCACCAGTTATTGCAGGCAAAAACAGCAATGCTTAAAGAACATAAAAGGTTGTAAAGAACTGCTGACATATTACTGAAAAGCCAAATTCAAAGGGTCAAATTATTGGCCTACATCAAGGAAATAAGATGTTAAAATGAACCAACATTGTGGAAGAAATGTGGTTTGAAAAAAATCAAGAATAACTTTGATCAGAGACCACTTAAAGTTGTATTGTATTAAAAAAAAAAAAAAAACATTTTATAGTTTACGTTTAATAGTGAAAGTGAGATCAGAAAAGTTGCATAATTGGGACCAGTCCAGATTGAGTCTATTCCAGAATGATGGGTGCATCAGAGTAAGAAGAGAAGAGCATGAAGCAATGCACCCATCATACATATTGGCCGCTGTACAAGCCTCTGGAGTCAGTGTGATGATGTGGGGTTGCTTCATTTGGTCAGGTCTAGGCTCAGCAACGTTATGTGACAATAAAATGAAGTCAGCTGATGACCTGAATGTATTGAATGACTAGTTGTGCAACATTTTTTTTTTGGGCCAGGCAGCATATTTATAATTTAGAATGATGAATAAAGAGCCATTTTAAATATGTGACTACAAAGAGTCTAATTAAAAGGGTTTTAATTACTAGCTCGCTAAGTGTGCTTTCTTAATGCAGTCAGTTTTGTTCTTGTTTTGACAAGTTGTTCTTTATGCACTACAGTAAATTTAGTTCATACATGATCTAAATACTAGCTATCAAATTATCCATGACGTACGGTATATATGCTCTTGTTGGTCAAATGTTAGGACTGGTTTAACCTCAGGAGGAGAAACTAGCAAGACTGGTATGGATAATCCTTATGATCACGTTGTTATTTTTAATCACAAGAAAATATTCTTTGTTAAATCGAAAGCCCATGTGTATTACATATGTTAAGAGTAGTTAAAAGAGCTTTTAGAATAAATGTGTTAGTGTCTTTAGATGAGATCTTGGAAAAAAAAAATAGACTTGTGCTGGACAATTACATGCAAAAGAAAAATATATTTCAGTTCTCTTTATATTGTTAAAAATTTCAGTGTGTAAGGTTTTCCTAGGCCACCGTACATTTAAGGTTCATCAAGAGAACTTTAAAACTTTTAAAACAATTTGTTTTTTCGCTATTCATATTTCAATATTCAGCCATTATGTTTTCCACAAAGTATGTCTGTTTTTGATGTTATTGGTATGAACTATTTTACAGGTAGTCCACAAACATGTCTCTCACCAGGACTGTTAATGTACATGTGAATAGGCTTGTTGTTGCTCTCAGACTGAAGGAAAAGCAGTTGTGCAATCACCAGACTTGCCACCGAGTCATCAATCTAATGAGCAAAGACAAAAAGAAAATTGGCCAGTATGATTAGGAATTTCTTTCTATTTTTTGTGAGAATCCTTTTTACAATCATGCAATCATTCTCTGAGATACTTACTGGACCCATTACACAGATTATTCTTTCCCTCAAAAGGCGTGAGTAAATGTCATAGGCACGTTCCCCTCGGCCCTAATGGAAAAAAGGGAACATGATTAAAAAGAGATGTTGCAGTAAATTATGAAAAAGTCTTTCAGTCTGTCCACCTCGCTCATCTCCTTATCCATTGACTCAAACGGTTTTAAAGCTTCACCTTTTCTGCAGATACCGTCTAGTACTTGTAACAAGAATGGCCTAATTTGTAAGGAAAAGTCCTAAAGCACGGCTTTTTAGGGAAAACACAAACCACTTCTATCCCAAGACAATACTCCCGTTTTGCCAGAGTATAGCTGCTTCATCTTTTAAGTTTATAAATATGTGGTGCAATACCGCCACCTACTGGACTAGAGTGTAGAGCAGAAGATTGGCAAAAATAAAATCTTGTTTTGTACACAGAACATCCATAACATTATGACCACCTGGCTAATATTAAGTAGGGCCCCATTTTTGGCACCACTAAACCTCTGAAGGTATACTATGGTATGTGGCACCAAGCTGTCAGTAGCAGTTCCTTTAAGTTCAGACTTGTT
>JAOTRS010000025.1:7316045-7346731 GCA_028565755.1 Dinotopterus cunningtoni
TAACACACACACACACACACACACACATAGACGCAGCCCAATTAAAACTTGTCATTTGACGAATGTCAAGCATATTCTTTTTTTTCTTCTTTTTTTTTTTGCAACACACACACACACACACACAAATCTTGGATATTATGAGACTTAATGGGTCTTAATCTGATTGTTTTTTAACTGCAACAAAAACTCTACTGTATTGTATAAGGCATAATTGGTATGTTGACCAAGTTTAAGGCCCTGTTGTTTATTCAGAATCATGAACAATGGCAACCACTGTGGGCAAAATCTTTACTTGCTTTTAACTCTTATGTTTTTAATGAAAACATGCTGCTTTGTATTTTAATAGAAGGCAGATGTCTGTCAACTTGCATCGGTTAAGCTTATGAATACACTTCCTTTGTGTAAACTCTTAGTATGCCAATAACACAAAATATAAACATATGATGAAATATAATATGGTCGCACCCACTTTATGTTCTCCTGTCCATCATAGTTTCAAACATTATTAATAACTGATTGAATGAGGAATTCCTAAAAAGATATTGTATTATCTTAAATAGTTCTAATGACTTGTGTGAGTTTTCCTGTGTCCTAATTAAAATCCTGTGCATTTTGTCCCCAAATTGTGCAAACATATAAATTATGGAAGGTTTGTGCAAACGTGTTTGATTACATCTTTTAAATAATAAGTGACTATTTTTCTTTTAACTAAATTCTGTCCAGTGGTGCCTTAAATTGTAATGTTAATGCACATGTCCAATAAAGTTATTTCATGATGATTTATTACTGTACATTTAATCATAGTGTCTTACATTAAGTAAGTAATTATGTGATGTGCTGTTAGTGAAAAATAATCAATGCAGGATGGTGTGATTTGTTGACTCTTATAACACTGAAGTTTAATATTGTCCTATAAGACCACAATATAGCCTCTTTCTCTCTCTCTCTCTCTTTCTTTCTCTCTCTGTTACACTAGAGCCTTCATCTACAACTGTGAACTGCAATTGAGACCGTGCATAGAGCGAGAAGTGCAAAGTATTTATAAAATCCATGATTATTAATGAATTAAAAGTCTATAGACTATTTGCTGGTTTGAGGTGGCATGCTGGAAGGGTTGCTGCATCACAGCTCTTAAATTTCTAGTTTTCCCAGTTTGAATTTCCAGTTTTTGTAAGCTCTTTTTAAGTCTGTCATGCTCTCTCTGTATTCATTCTGATTTCCATTAGATTATCCAGTTTCCTCCCACCTCCCCAAGATCACATCTGTAGGTGGATTGGGGAAGGTATATTGCCCCATGTGTGAATAAATATATGGAGCCTTGCCTGCAATAAACTGGACTCCCTTCCATGGTGTAGTCCATTGTTGGGCTGTGATTGTTTTCTCCTATAACAACCCAACAGTTCCCAGTGAATTGGTAAATTGGAGCAAAAATTATTCCTCTGTTTTTAGTCACAGGTGTTTGCCAAAATAAGCTTTTGAGTGTGTGCGTGTGTGTGTGTGTGTGTCCTGCGATGGATTGGCACCCTGTCTTGACCCTGCATACAAGATTAAGTGGTATAGAAGATGTAAGTTCTTTTTTAAGACAGACAGTGGAATTTCATTATTCCTAGCCATTTGTCTCTGGAAAAGTTTGAACAACAGTCATGCTTACTTGAAAATCAGTCATTTATTTCGAATACATTTTATAAACTATAATAATTTTTAACTATTTGAGAATAATTACTTACTAATAACGCTTAAATATCGGTTAATTCTAATTTAAAATAAGGAAACAAATAGTAGTCATAATAATGTCAACATACAGTATTTTGGTGCAGACATGTTAATCATAAAGCTGCGTACATGGCGTGTTGTGGCCATTAGGGGGTAGTAGTGAGCCGAGCCCCGTTTTCCTCGCGCGGTTGGATGTCGCGCGCTGCTACGAGCTGCTGTCTCTCTGCGCGAGCTCGAAGATGGCGGTGTCCGTGTTTCCCGGCGTGCGGCTCCTCTCTATCGGGGACGCCAACGGAGACATCCAACGGCATTCCGAGCAGCAGCCCCTGCGGCTGGAGGTGAAGACTACGCCGGACGCAGCCCTTCTGAACCTCTCGAACAGTGAGTACATGGCTGCTTAGGTTTTTTATAGCCTTTGTGTCCGGGCCGGCCTGAGCTAAGACACGTTAGCCTCGCGTGCTAGCTGCTCCAGGCGAGTGAGGACGCCGCGCTGCGCGTCTTCTCTCACCGCTAAACTGCTGAAGCGTTTAACACAGCTTCGGGTACAGTTTGTAGTGTTTTAGGTTCTACACAGAGTGTAGGTTTATTCTACACCCCTGTATGTGTATATGTATATGTGTATATGTGTGTATGTGTGTGTTTAGCACGCTGATGCTTTAGCGCTTCTTCAAGTTAATTTGCATTGTAATAAACCGGGCTAGCAGGCTGTCTATAGTTAGCTAACTGATGCTCTGAAAGTCTGAAAAGTTTAGTTTACACACAAAGTTAAGCTGGTATGATGTATTCAGAGTAACAATAATAAAAACCGCGACTTAATATTAACTTTCTCCTAGATTTTAGGGATAACACTACAAGTTATTGCCTGGCTAAGTAGCGGTAGCTACACGCTTGTATTTTCCCCACCCGCTTTCTGACCAATCACGCCTTTTCCTCTATGATTGGTAAGAAAATCTGCGGGTGTGATGTACAAGCCAATCAGATCACAGGAGCTGGAAGATCATAAGTAACTCCCTCCTCGTGGAGGTGGGGTTTGCCTGGATGCGGGTAGGGTGAAAAATGTAGCTAGCTAGCTTTATTGATGTAGATTCGCGCCTAGTCAGAAAGTTAACTGGACCAGTTTGCTTTGACATACAGAACTCTGAAATTACCACAAAACTTATTTTTTTATGATTAAATAAACTGTATAGTTTATTTGTGATTAAGTGCGGCCGTATGTGTGTGTCCCTTTTTAGTAACAGCGCTCCAGCTAACACGCGCGTGCCGACTGCTCCACGCGCGTTGTTTTGTTTTGAAGCTTGATTGATGGCGCTCGTGCCGTCACGCGCAGCACAACCGGCGTTTATCAGAGACGCTCGCGCATAAGTGAAAGTTTATTCTAAGAACTTATTTCTGCTGTTTCTGGAGATCAGGCAGTTTTTCTTTATTTCCTTCTCTGCAGTGTTTAGGCGTTCATCTTTGTTCCGTGTGGAACAATAGCGGCTCTCCGCCTCCCTCCTGCCTGCTGTTCATTCGGCACAGCCGCTTTTGTTCACACCAACTGATGCCCATGAGAAGGAGGGGAGAAAATTGTCCCGTGACCAAAGATGTAAAGTTTTAACCTCTACATCTGTGAGACATTCTTAAACACATTGGCGAATTATAAAGTACCAATAGCCTCATTCGAATTGGATTAGTTTATCACGTGGATACCCCCCCCTCCTTTTTTTTTTTTTTTTTTTTTTTACAACTAAGTTACATTTCTTCTCATTGTTAAATTTTTCATCAGGACAGCAATAAAATGTTTTCAGGAGGAGCCTCTAGTAGGTTGCCCAACCGTGTGTAATTTAAAAGAATTTCTGTCGTAACTTATGATCTCGCATTTGGATGTGTTTTTTAGAGATTGAGTTATGAATCACGATTCTTTTGTTTGCCGATTTTTAAATGATTTATAACATTTATAACAGTGATGCACCGGTCGATCAGCGGCTGCTTTCCAGCTTGATTAGTCATGACTGATCAGCTTTTAGATGTATCCAATTCTGCACGAGCTTCCAACGGGTGCAACAGAAATGCATTTTTATGTCATTACGTTTCAACGGTGGCGCGCGTTAAAGTCTCTTAAGAGACTTAGTTTTTTAAAGTCTCGAAACCCACTGATTCCACATATACACCAGTCTCAAAACGCGCGTTAGAATCCGCATGTTACCACGTTTGCAACTTTGGCGGGATTTAAGGCAGTATAGCGTCACTGTTGAGGTGGTACGCTCTAAACATAGTCATCCCGTGTGGTAAGAGTGAATTATTTGCTAAGTTTGTTTAGAAATAATAATTATGGGGGGTGACAGTTGCTCAGATGATGCATCCTGCTCAGTAAAAATATAGCTTTTTAAATGTAAATGTTAAACTCTTGTATTTGAAGTTTGTGTTGTGTAAATGCTGCGCTTGGTTTTTAAATGAGAACTAATGCTGTAAGGAACATTTAATTACTCAAATTTAATTCAGTTTTTAAGCTGGTGAATGAAGCCAAGATAAAAAAAAATTAAATTATGTCTAATTTCTTTTTAAGCTTCAAGGTCTTAAACTTGTAACAAAATCTAAAAAAGTGTAATACTAAATCAGAATTTGTATACTTATTACTTACAGAATCATAATCTTGATCGAGTCAACACAAATTAATGCTTCTTGTTTATTATTTTTTTTAAAACAGTAATTACGAACACCTGTCTTTTCTTCCGCAAACATTCAGGCTTGTAGAAAATACAGCCTGTTAGAAACTCGCTCCTCCTCTGGTTATTTTATTACTGTACAGATGTGAGAGATTTGTCACCAAGGAGATGTATAAAGAAATGACCACAGATGTAGCCCTCAGAATCCTATCTGAATGCAGTTTATTTCCTACAAACTGGGATGTTTGCATCACGAGCAGCTTATGATAACATTGTCCACAGCGTGATAAAATTATTTGAAGAGTTTAGATTAAAAACTGAAGTAAATGTTTTTTTTAGTGGAGGAATGAGGAAAAACACAATTATGACTCATCTGGGCAAAACTAATTTCACAGAGGAGCACGTGTGATGGGATTAATTTTGCATGAGGTTCTGAAGTAATTTTGTCTGTGAAGGGCTAATGAGGAATTTTTAAAGGAGAGAGAGATGAATCTGCATCACTGTTTTTATGGGAAATTCATCTATAACACGGTACTTGTCGTGAATTTCCAGTCATAAGGTGTTGATAAATGAAGGATAAAAATCCTCTGGAGTGCTCTTCTGGGGAAGTATTCGAGGGTGACCAGATGGTGCGCTGCAGCCAAACACGAAGCAGAGTCACGGTTTCAGGAACTGAACGTTTTTAATATATTTAATGTTTTTAAAATTTATATTTGACTCGTGCTCATTGCAGCAGAAGTTGCATTACCCATTTCTCATTTTTTTTTTTTTTTTCGACAGTAATAAGAAAACATATATTTAGTATATTTAAGTGTGCAACAGAAAAATCTGAGATGCATTTTGATGAAAATAGGTTGTGATTTTCTCAGCTAAAAAAAGAATTGGATATTCACACCCATTTGTGTGAGAACCTTTTTTTTCTCCTGAGTATCATTGCTGGGTTTCCAAAACAGCCAGACACATCATTTGTCTAAGAACACATGGACAAATTATTCATTAATAAGGTAAATCAAGTAAAACCATTAGTGTCATGTTTTGGTGGCCCTGGAACTATCTGTGCTAAAAAGTTGTAGCTAACAATACTGCAACATATGGCAAATTAAAGGTACATTAAGAGGTTTATTTATTTATTTTTTACGTTTTTACATTTAAATTATTCTGGCCCATATACATTAGATAAAGTTCCGCCCACCTACCTACAGTAGCCTGAGCAGTCTATGAAATAACAGATAGAAGGTATATCAAAACAAACAAGTAGACAGTTTTGCAGGTTTTCTTTCCAGGTTTTCTCAGAAACTTAATACACTTTTGCTAAGGCAGTTTAATGCATTTTTTTAATCATGCTTTACTTTTTTGTAGTTAATTGTACAAGTAATAAAAATGTAATATTTTATCTTAAATGCATTAATACAGACACAAGGAAAACATTGATTTAATATTCGCTTTTAGCAAATGTATCATTGTGTATTCACAACTGCAAAGTCAGCAAGTCATAGCCAACATCTGTTCCTGTGGTGTTCATTTATTGCACCTAAGATGGTATTCTGTGTGGCTGATGACTTGTTTATAGTAGAAGAGCTTTATGAACGACAGACCTGTGAATCAAATACCCACACGTGATTTCTGCTTGTTCAGAGTGTCCGAGCTGGTGAATTGTCTGCGCCGACGCTGCATAAATCAGATCTTGAAGCGTTTATTAGATTTAGCTTTTCTTCAGGCTGACGCTGTAAAACTGTAAGCAGATTGGATTTGAAAAGGAGAAATAGACATGTGCTGTGCTTTAAACACTTATGAATGCAGAAGTGGAAATCTCTGTAAAACTGTTATGCTTTACACATTTGCAGTAGTTGTTTTTTTTTTTTTAAATACTTGCATATTCACAGTCGTACAGAAATCTGTTTTTTTTTTTTTTTTTTTTTTGCCAAATTAGGTTTGAAATCTTTAGACAGGCATGAAGCACTTTGTAACATGCATCCACCCATGCCTTTAAAAGTACAGGACTTGGATCAGTATGTTGTTGTGGGCTATCAATAGCATTAGGTAATCTTGTTTGGCCTCCGGTTTAATCCTGGATCAGTTAAGAATCTGTCTTAAGTGCTAGATCTTTTTTTACAAGCATCTGGTAATGTTTTATTTTTCCCTTGAAGCACTTTTTGAAACACAAACTGTAAACTGGTACAAATTGTGCGAGTGACTGTAGAAGTGTATTTCATACACCTAACTCTCAGACAGTTTATTTCTTAAAGTTTAGTAGGGTCAGTGACCCAAACAGTGTCTGGTCTGGGAGAGTTCACCCTGTGACATAATATAATGGCTGTGTTTTGACCCTCTGATTGTATGTTTTTTCTGCAGATGAGGAGGCGAGCGTGTTTAAGTGTTCAGTGTCACGGGACACAGAGTGCAGTCGTGTGGGGAAGCAGTCCTTCATCATAACACTGGGCTGTAACAGTGTGCTTCTGCAGTTCGCCTCCCCCACAGGTAACCCTCTCTGTTGGCTGGCCTAAACACAGCACAAAAAAAAAGTGTGTTCCTGAAACTTTCTGTGGAAAGTTCAACTCGTTTTTTGAAGAAGGTGTATATGTGAGCACACAATGCAGTCAGGTATTATTAAAGCGTATATATGATTATTATATATGAGCATACTTGAGCATTGGTGGCTCAGTGGTAGGTTTCTCGCCTGCCATGCGGAAGGCCCGTATTCGATTCTCAGCCAATGCCCAAACTCCAGTCACTGGATGCAGTGCTGGTCCCAAACCCGGATAATATGGGAGGATTGCGCCACGAAGGGCATCCAATATAAAACCTGTGCCAAGTTGTTCTGCTGATGGACTGGTTCGCTGTGGCGACCCCTCAACGGTTGCAGCCGAAAGACTAACAACATGTATGAGCAGACTTGACTTAAATGACTTAAGTTGAGCAGGATTAATGTAAAGTGCTGTAACTTGATTCAAACTGCAGTTTGTGACCATCACACCTATGTCTCTTCTCCAAACTACATGTTATTTAATCAAGCAACTGTCTAGGATGTTTTTGTATGCTAAAGCTTTGCTTGAAAAACACACACCAAGCTCTATGAACTAATGGTTTGTTGAAGGTTTGAGTGGAAGATCTCAAGTGTCCTGCACAGGGCCCTAACCTCAACTTCACTGAACACCTTTGGGATAAATTAGAATGCACCTCAGACTTCCTCGCCTGACCGCAGCACCTGACCTCATCCATGTTTTTATGTCTGAAGGAGCACAAATCTCCACTCTCCACAGCCCTGCCATAAGAGTGGAGCGGGGACTAAATCTCAAAAAGTGATGTCCATGCATAGGTGAAAGAAACGCTTCCTACAGATTCGAGATAGTCTTAATACAGAACATAAAACATTTTGGAAGTCATTTTTTTACGTGTTGTGTATGTATAGTGACGTCTAAAACTCTAAAAATGTACAATGAGAAACAAGGACACATGGCTCTGATGGTCAGCTGTCCGCAAGCATTTGGCTGTATAGTGTATTTGCGTTCGGTTTCATCGCTTAACTTGCTGCTGCTTTGGTCAATTACAGATTTCTCCTCATTCTACAATCTGCTGAAGAACTGTCGTGGCCATGTGAATGATCACTCAGTGTTCAGCGAGAGGACTGAGGAGTCATCAGCTGTACAGTACTTTCAGGTGAATAAAAGTCTGTGAGTTTTTGGATGTCTGTTTGTGCCTTACAGTGAGCTCCAGAATTAATGGCACCTTTAATAAGGATGGCATGAAAAAGTACATCTCTGTGGTTAAATGCAGTGAAACTCCATCCTTCAACTAAAATCAGTCGATTTTAAATAAAAATAAAACCAACCTGAACCTACTTTACTCTTTTTTCCCATTAATGGAACCCCTGCATGCAGGACTTTGTTTTTTTTTTTTTTTTTTTGCCAAAATCAGATAAATCGGTCTTCTGTGTGTAATGCTTGATTAGAGCAAGAACTCTGGATCTCACTCCTCAGTACAGAGTTCCTCCACCTCCTTTATGATCCTGAGGGTCTCTGGTGTGAGGATCTCCCTTTGTCGGCCTTTTAATGAGGTTTCAGTTGGAGGACGGGATTGATAATCTGTCGAGATTTCCTGCTAAATTGCTTTTCAGTGCATTTGGTTATATACGCCCTACCCAGCTGTAGCTTCATGCCTTAAACCTGACGTTTATGATACATCTCCTTCTATACAAAGGTTTCCAGGAGAATAAAATGTAACATATGTGTAATGGAACATGGTTCTGTCGTATTTTAAGCTTCTAAGGGGGAGGGAAGACTTGACCCATTGAGTATAGAATAAAATCATTTAAAGATGTCAGGGTAAGAGCCAATTACCACCAAAGTCAGTTTTCTGGGCTTTTGTTTGTGTATTTTTAAGCTGTGCAATATTAAGTAAGTAGAACTGTGTTCTTGTACATGTTCTCTTAAGACTGTTGGACAGTCTTTAAAAATATACTAAAATTCTCTTTTCATTATTTTGTGTCATTCTTCAGTTCTATGGCTACCTCTCCCAGCAGCAGAACATGATGCAGGATTATGTTCGAACTGGAACTTATCAACGAGCCATTCTCCAGAACCATACTGACTTCAAAGACAAGGTATTTTATTCCTTATATACACAAATGTACACTCATTGTCCACTTTATTACGATGACCTGCACATTCTTACAGTTATTTAATGTAGTTATGTTGCAACAGTGCAAATAATCATGCAGATACAGGTTAAGAGCTTCAGATGATGTTGCTGCTGGATGGGCTGGTTTAAAGTTTAAAACTTCCAATCTCCTGGGTTTTTTTTTTTTTAACACATTTTTACATAGAATGGAGCAGAAAATAAGCAGCGGATTAACAGAGGGTCTGCAAGCAGAAACATCTTATTGATGAGAGAGATTAGAGGACAATGTCCAGACTGGTCTGAGCTGACAGGAAGCTCATAGTAACTCAGATAATCAGTCTTTACAACTGTGGTGAGCACAGAAGAGTTTCTGAATACACAACACATCGAGCAACAGCAGACCACCATGTCAGGTTACAACCTTCCTCTAATCTTCAGCAGTCTGTGTTGGTTGAACGTGTACCTCTGATTCCTGTTCTGCCCTTAGTTGAACCTGATGAGTACTCAGACCAGTTCTGGGAGTTGCCTTCATTATATTGTACAGAAATTAACGTCCTTAACGGTTTCATCTTGTAATCATGTAACACTTGTTCAGAACTTTTTTCAATGTTGGAGGGACTGCTTTTTAGAAATCGACTGCATACTCGCTGCCTTGCAGCTGCTTCCCTTTGGATTGCAAGTTGGGGCAAAATGAGAGAAGAGATTACAGCCGTAATCATAAAATTTTTTCTAGTACAAGTCCAGTATAAAATGCGTAACATGTAGGCTCTGGTCATTTGTATTTTTGGGTATTGTTTTCGGCTAAATTATATTGTTTATTTCTGCTTGTGATTTATTATTAAAAAAAAATTTTTTTTTAATACATACATGCATACGTACAGTGAAACCTCGGATTGCGAGTAACGCAGTGTGTGTGTGTTCCGCAAGACGAGCAAAGATTTTTAATAAATTTTGACTTGGAAAACTAACAAGTCTTGGTTTACGAGTACTGAGTATCATGTATCACGCATGCGTTCCTTGTTTTGACGCCGAGCGTCACGTGATCACAACTAAGCCAACATTTTTTTCTCTATCTTGTGCTGCCGATTTGTGGGTAATCGTCTCCCATGCTGGGTCTTAGTGCGCGCCTCTTACTGGTTTAATCAACATCTGTGCACGCGTGTACTGTTTACTATAACACTGTGACCATGTGTATGCCTGTAAAACATTTTATTTTGTGTCTGTATGCGTGTGTACAGTGCGCGTGTAAAGCAAAAGCAAGTCTCATTAGAGAGGTTAAAGATCCATTTTTTCTCTCTGCTCAAGGCTCAGCCTGCTCTGTGTCTGTGTGCGCGCACGTGCCCCCCACTCACACATGCACAGACCTCCTACTTTCGCCTTCACAGAAACACTTTTTCTCTCTGCTCTACACAAACACTGCTCTGTCGCCATTCCTTTGAAAAGTTAAAGTGCAGGTTAATTTGTTTTATTTGTACTTTACAGCAGTGATTCTGTTAGTGTGTCGCTCAATCGAGTGTCATTAGAGAGATTTGTTGTTTATTTTTCCGATAAAACAGTGTTTCTGTTGTGTGCGTGTGTGAAAAGAGTGGAGGAAGGGTAACTGTGTAAGACGAGAAGGGGAGCTTACTTTAGATTCTCACATACACACACACAGCGTCTGCGCGCACAAACGGAAACACATCTGTCAGGATTTATTTTTACTTTTTTTTTAAAGGTAAAGTGCAGGTTAATTTGTTTTATTTTTACTTTATATTTTGTGTTAATTATTTTCATGTATTTTAAGTTATTTTTTTCCTGCACTCATATCTAGTTTTTCTTGCTGAACAGCACTGACACTTATTACTAGTTTGCTGATGAGGTGTGGTGCCACTTTCCCTTTTTTCATGGCTCAGCTTATGTTCTCTTACACAAAGTCTTTATTTACTGATGCCTCCTGTGTAAATCTCTGTGCCTTTAGTACATTTGTTTTGCGTTGCTGATGAACTGCTCTCGGTACTAAAAAAGAAAAAAAAAAACGACTTGCAGTCTTTATTTTTAAAATGCCCCTTTTTTTTATTTTGTAAAACATTCGTTTTAGTGTGTGTTCACAAGAGACTTAGTGTTCTGAAGTCCCTGCTTATTTTTGCAGGAAGAATTAACGATTAATACCAGCTTAATCTTCCGGTTTGGATGTTGTTTTTTTCTTCTGTTTGTAGGTGATACTGGATGTGGGATGTGGCTCAGGGATCCTGTCGTTTTTTGCAGCTCAGGCTGGTGCGCGTAAAGTGTATGCTGTGGAGGCCAGCACCATGGCTCAGCATGCAGAGGTACAATGCCTTGCACAGTTCTGTTAAGTCTGTCATTTTTGACCCAATAAATCAGCATCTTCATACAAGCGTACAAATGGATATCTGGACATGTATGTATGTGTTGTGTAGGTTTTGGTGAACAGTAACAGGTTGACGGAGCGTGTAATAGTAATCCCCGGAAAAGTGGAGGAGGTCACCTTGCCTGAGCAGGTGGACATTATCATCTCCGAGCCCATGGGTTATATGCTGTTTAATGAGAGAATGCTGGAGAGCTACTTGCATGCCAAGAAATTCCTCAAACCGAATGGTTGGTAGTGTGTCTGTTCGTTTTCATGATGATGGTGATGGATTGTTTACTGTAAATCGCTGACGTCGTGTTTAATCTATGCTTTTAGGAAAAATGTTCCCCACTATCGGAGACGTCCATCTCGCTCCTTTCACAGACGAGCAGCTTTACATGGAGCAGTTCACCAAAGCCAACTTCTGGTGAGCAACTTTAGTGAGAACTTATCAGTTTTTATCCAGACTGTGTAATTAAAAATGGTACAGCATAGAGAGTAAGTTCTCATATGAATTCTGAGTAGTTCAACACATTAAAAAGTCTGATGTTTCCACTGACCCGCAACCTTCTATCATGGTTCTTAACACCTGCTTCCTGACCCACCACTGTTTGGTCATGTGACCAGTGCTTGACATCACTCTACCCCTATCGTACACTAAAAACCTTCCATTTGAATTGAACCTTGGCATGTATAAAACTACACAGCTAGTTCATTATTATCTGAGTGAGCTAGTGACAGTCATGTTCAAAGAGAGACTGATTCGAGTATCGACTCAACTGCAGGATGTGAATTATGGTTTGTGGGTCTCTTTTTGTTTTTTTTTGGTAGGTGTGGGCTGCTAAACTGAGCCAAATGTTAGCCATAGTGCATAAATGCATAAATTCCATATATTCTGATGCTTCATAAGTGTGTTACTTCAAAAAGCTTCTGAGTGAATAAGCTGGAAGGGCTTTCCTAATATTTAGTAAGTTTTTCCTTATGTTGTATGTTAATAGACTAAAATTATGTATTTTCGCTACCTTAATACGCATTAGATTTCGCTACTTGTAACAGCAACAGTTTTTTGTGACCGATTACTGAAGTGCATGCTTGTTTTTTTTGCATTAACAAGCTTTTGAAAATATAAACTACAAATATGACCAATACAGACAACATAGAAAGAGCAGCACAGTTTCATCATGTGTGTTTTGTACTTTTAAGGTACCAGCCATCTTTCCATGGGGTGGATCTGTCTGCACTGAGGGGAGCTGCAGTAGACGAGTACTTCAGACAGCCAATTGTGGTAAACACAGTATTATTAACTGTTAAGCCATGGTGTATGTATGTATGTATGTATGTATGTGTATATATATATATCATGGGAGGCTAACGCAGAGTTGGAACAGGGAGTGAAGTAAGTGTGTGGGCGTGTGCATGTGAAGGCATATGCTTGTTCTCAGGAGGGTTGCTGTAGGAGCAGCGGCTGCTTTGTCACAGGAACTAGGCTGGGCGTGGGACGATGTATTTGAGAGCCTGAATTTTCACACTAAGAAATCACAGGCTTACTTTACTACCAATTTGTTTAACTAATAATTCAAATACAATGCAAAAAAGACAAATGACTAAGTTGCTGTACTTTCTGAATTAAATTGTGGCATTTTGGCCTTTTTATAAAAACCTATTTTACAGATTTGACAAAATCTGCTGTCCATCATTTTTATATGTTTTTTTAATATATATTATTATTATTTTTTAATGGGCACGTTGTGGGCCACCTCAGATCCTAATGCTAAACTTATGTGAACATGGGTGGGATTGAGACTATCTGCTTAATCAGAGAGCTGATCTTGAAGAAAAAAAATTGACTAATCATACCTAATGTACCTTTTAATACCTATTGTGTCTGCTGTGAATTTTTATTTTATTTTTTTTAAGTCAAACTGATGCATCTACTAGGGATGAGTACCATTCGGTTCCATATTATGATATGTAGGTACTATTTCAGTTTGTATTGCAATTCTGTTAGCATGACAGTATTATAAATATCTCGATTCAATAGAATTTTTATTATTTTGTTACAATTCTAAACAAACTTGGCAAATAATTCGCTTCTACCACACACTAGGGTGCTGTTGCTGCGAATGTGTGAACAATATAAAGCTTGCTACCTGCTGGAATATAAAGGAACAGCAACATTTTATCAGCTAAAATGCAGCCATATGTAAATAAAAAAATAATTTGGATGGAATTAGAGTTGCAGTTACTGTGTCTGCAAATTTGTACATTAATTGCCACACAAAAGATTGCAGTAGATAACTGATTGGATCCCCACCACACCCCCATATCTTATGCCTACATTTAAATGAAAAATGAGATACTGTGTTTTACATATCTTTTTTTCACAAGCTTTGAGTCAGAGTTTAGTTTTAGATGGTGATGCACATTTTCATTCACAGCTTAATATTATTCCTGAATTATATTAATGCTCATAATGTGTAGCTCCTTTTATTGGTGTAATGAGTCATGTTCACTGAAGGTTTTTTGAACACATCCGGTACGGTATATGTCCTTTTTTTTCCCTAAGCATGATGTTATGTTCAGGACTAGAGTTTCCTACAGTCTACCTGAGCCTCCAATAACGAACTGGACTCAATTTTAACATAAACAAATCTCCTGTTATACTGAACTTTCAGTCTCACACAGTATAATGCAGATCAATCCCTGCTATCCGTTTCACCCAAATAAGGAGGGGTTCCCTGGTTCCTCTCAAGGTTTCTTCCCATTACCATCTCAGGGAGTTTTTTCCTTGCCACTGTCGCCCTCGTCCTAGGCCTGCTTATCAGGGACAATCTAATCATTTTGATTCATACACATTCACATCTCATACAAACTTAAATAATTCTTTTGATTGTGTAAAGCTGCTTTGCGACAATGACAATTGTTAAAAGTGCTACACAAATAAAATTAAATTGAATTATGGAAGTGTAATGACTCATAATCTCCCCAAGCCAGAAGAGGGCGAGTTCTAAGGCAATGCTTTTCCGATCTTGTAATCAGTATTTTTTTTATTAATTTCTTTTGCCACTATTGCCTCTGGATTGAACATTAGGGGTCTAAATCTTTATCCAAATTTTTATAAAGTTGCCTTGTGACTGTTGTTTTAAGTGCTAAAGAAATACAATTTAAATTGCTCCGAGGGAGAATTTGCCTTGTTAAAGAATGTATTTACATTTTATGATACCTGTATTTTGCACTAATTTCTCTTATACCCCCCTCCCCCCAGGACACATTTGATATCCGGATCTTAATGGCCAAATCTGTGAAGTACACTGTTAACTTTTTAGAAGCTAAAGAAGAGGACCTTTATAAGTATGATGTTTCTAATGTTAATGTTTTGGTTCATCATGCATTGGTGTAACTTGTTTTTACTAATTTTAAAAAATAAACAATTTTTTAAGGATTATATTTTATTCTTCCCCATCCAGGATAGAGATCCCTTTTAAGTTCCATATGATGCACTCTGGGTTGGTGCATGGCCTGGCTTTCTGGTTTGACGTTGCATTTATGGGATCTGTGTAAGTTCCGCGTGCATTCTTATTACCCTGAGACTTATTTGAATGCTGGAACCAAAAAAAAATGCAGTTTTGTTTCTTTCTCCACACAGGATGACTGTGTGGCTCTCCACAGCGCCCACTGAGCCCCTGACTCATTGGTATCAGGTGCGCTGTCTGCTGCAGTCGCCACTCTTTGCCAAAGCGGGAGACACCATGTCAGGCACGGCCCTGCTCATTGCCAACAAGAGGTTATAACACGTCACAAATGCGTTCTCCTATTTTCCCCATTTTCCTGGAAGTAGTTTCATTAACAATATATTCTTGGTTTAGGCAAAGCTATGACATTAGTATTGTTGCTCAAGTTGATCAGACCGGCTCCAAATCCAGCAACCTTCTGGATCTAAAGAACCCATTTTTCAGGTGAGTTAGTGCATTTTGTAATAACTGCATAATTTGTTACAGGTCGAGGTATATACGTAACTCATGTTTTATTCATTAGCCAAAAACACCATCTTATCTTTTGTGTTCTCTTTGTTCAAATAGATACACAGGCACCACCCCGAACCCTCCTCCTGGATCACACTACACCTCCCCCTCTGAGAACATGTGGAACACTGGGGGCGCCTATAGCATGAGTCAAGGAATGGCTGTGTCAGGTAACGCACACCTGTAACAGTGAATACTGATCTGTATGAAATTCTTTAAAAAAAATAAATAATTAAACGGTGTTTATTATGCTATTAGTTTTATATCCAAGATCATAATTTTGCTGTGTCTTTACCTGTTGTGTCTCTCTCTCTTTTTTTTTTTTTTCTTCTTCTTTAACACCTTCTCAGGAATGCCAACAGCTTATGACCTTAGTACTGTCATTGGTGGCAGTGGCTCCACAGTTTCTCACAATAACCTCATCCCCCTTGGTACAGACACGCATGCACGTACGGAAATGCACGCACACCCCACACATACACACAAGACATAAATGTACATAGACATACAGTCAGACATCATTTTTAGACCGCAGAGGTGCCAATATCTAGGTCTAGGACACTTTTTGACCTTTTGCTATGGTATAGGATATTGCCCCTTTACCTATGCAGTGATTCATGATATATTGATCCCTATTGTTTACATGTATATGGAAATGGGGCCCAGGTCACACACCCACTCTATTTTTAAAAACTTTTTCAGAATTTTCTGGGAGGTTTTAAGTGTGTTTTTTTTCTTTTTTTCTTTTTTCCCCCCACAGTGAACACAGGGATTGTTAACCACACTCACTCCAGAATGGGCTCTATAATGAGCACAGGAATTGTCCAGGGTATGTTTATTTTTTTTATAATAAAAGAATTACCTCTAACCATAAAATTTCAGCATTAATAATAATTTATAACTGTTATATAGGCATTATTATATTTAATATTACCGTAGCACTTATTTTTTAAATTTATTTTGTCCCTCCAGGAGCTACAACCCAGCAGGGTCTGACCAGCAGCAGCACCCACTATCCCGTCACTAACCAGTTCACCATGGGTGGTCCTGCTATCTCAATGGCCTCACCCATGGCTATCCCAAGCAACACGATGCATTATGGGAGCTAAGGCCCATCCCTGCTTCCCCTTCCCTTTGCATGTCCAGTTTCCCAAACTGACCACAGCCTAAACCAGATTACCAAATCCAGTGCTGCAGCATCTGACTGTGACCTTTTCCCTCTCTCTCGTCTTGATGTATATTCGTATATAAATATATATAAAACCTCTTTCTCTGTCTCTTTCCGTCCCCCTTCCCGTCCTACAATGCCAGCCTTCGCTCTGTATTGGACAGTCGGAGGTGCGATGCAACACTTTCCGCCGTCTTCACAGTAGTACAGTTCCAGGATTAGCCAAAAGGAGGCAGTGGACTGTATTGAGCTTTGGGATTTAACAGATTTTTTTTTTTTTTCAAAAAAAAAAAAAAATCAAATGTACATTCATACGAGAGACACTCATTGAAACGTCAGTGATGAACTGTTTGTTATGAACCTGAGGGTTATGGCAGGGCTGTCTTGCTGTTCCTGCATCATAATTTTTCTATTTTGTTCACTTTCTCTGCATCATGTCAGACTGTCCAACGTCAACTTTTGGCATAAATATAGTCTAAGCAAACTTGACCTTTCTAAACATTTGCAGTTGAGCTGCGAATCAAACTTAGACTGTTGATTCGATTCAATTTGCTTTTTGGGCATTGTGATTTTCGATTCAATAGCACTAATATTTACTATCTGATTTGTCTTAACTATTTTTCTTGTGAGTAGTATTAAAAACTACTAAAAGTGTCTAGTATGCTTTTGAATGCAGTGAAACTTGTGCTAGTGAGTCTAGTGCAAAGCACCTTTTTCTCCTGCCTGATCTGTTGTGCAGGTGGCAGAATTCACAAAACGGTCATAAACTTAAAAGTAGATGAAGTAATTTCACCAAAAATGCAAGTTTACCTAAATTGTTAAAATAGTGTGCATCGAAACTGAATCGAAAACTGACTCGTCCATTTAATTAATTGAATCGATCAACAAAAGATCAATGAGATCGCATAACTGATTAAATCATGCAGCTCTAATTTGCAGTACAGCTGGATTTTCTGTCTGGCACCCGTGAACATTCAGGAACCATCATTGCCTGTATGAACAGTAGTGTAGATAGTATACATGCTTTGTGGCTCATTCCATTCCAGAGCTGCCTTTTTTTTTTCTTTTTTTTTCTTTTAAACCATAGTACAGCCCCAGATGTGTGCAGCTAGCTGATTCCCTTCTGCACAATGCGGTTAGCAAAAACTAACCAAGCCTATCGCTAATGAGTATTTGAAGAAGCTCCTGTTTCAGAGATCTGCATCTACACACTCTCCAGCCTTCCAGGCACAGTGCTGAAACTCGAATGGATTCCATGAGGCATTAGTTAAGGAAGGGGACAGAAGAACCGGATGTTAGGCTCTGCACATACCCACCAGCCCCTGGAGTGAGACAGTTGTTTGGATCAGCAGGATCCTAGTTTACATCCCCCAAACCCTTCTGTTTTTGACCTGTGTGTGTCCTTTTTTTTTTTTTTTGTAATCAAAGTTCACCCATCAAACCTCTTTGCTCCTCGAACCCTTCCTTTTTACCTGTCCGAGATTTCCTACCTCCCCATGCTGGGCATTGCCTAGAGAAAGACTTTTGAAAAGGTATGCATTGCTTATGTCACTCATTTTTTTTATTTTTTTGCCATTGATTTGATTTAGAAATTTAAATTCCTGTTAGTTTGTAGAATGAATCCCTTTTTTGCCTTTTCCCTCCCTTACACCTCCATTTCACAAGAAAAGCAACAGACTCAAAAAAAACAAAAACAAAAAAAAAACATGCAAATTAAATGTTGGACACTTCCCTTTAAAGTCTGGCTTCTTGTGTAAAAGAGGCCACAATTGCTGTACATTGTTTATTTACGTGTAAGCAGAGAGAACTTTCCCACCGATCGGAATGTAGTTACACCGTCCAGGTTATACAGTTCTCACACACATATGAAGTGAGAAATTTAGATGAAAGTTGGGGTGAAATTGGAATAATCTGTAGCAGTGCACAATTCAGTCACCCTGTTGAACAAGATCCAGTTAATCCGGATGTTTTGTCGCCCTACCATGAGAAATGATGTGGTACAGACTTTTTTTTTTTTTCTTTCAGTCAAAGCAGGTCTAAAAAAAATAAAGTACGAATTTTAAAGGCTCAGGTTAATGTCCGATTCCGACTAACGCATCACCTGGAAAGATTTTAAATTTATGGTAGAACTTGTCCTGAAAGTAAATGTCACTTAAAAATGGAACCTTAAAAAAAAAAAAAAAAAAAAAAAAGATTTCTAAATTTTGAACAAAACTCAGATTTTACCCAAACGCCAATATGATCACAACTAACTAAAGGTAGTTACTACTTTAAATCACATTTTTGTTTTGAGTTAATTATTGATGACGGAGACTGTCCTGTTTGGGTTAAAGGGGAGTGTTTAGGTCCGTCATTACCAATATGTAATACATTTCATTTACACTTAATTTACATTTAAACCTTCATCCAAAATTACATAACACAAACCCAGGTTTTTTTTCAACCTGTAAACAAACAATTTTCAAATATTTTACAAAAAAAAAAAGCAATGTCACATAATGAATTATATTTATAGTAACAGGGCTTATTTTCAGCACAAGTACCCCAAATTCATTACCTCAATATAGAGATGCACAAATCTTCAAACTATATATTCATAATAATCTGAGTAAATAGATTTACCTTCGAGTTACCCAAAGACAAATTTGAGTCCATGGCGGCTAAAGTTGTATCCATCTTCATATTGCTTATGAGATTTTTAGATCAGTAGTGCACTAAGAAATGGGGGTTTTATACTAGTAGTAACATTTTTCCCCTAGCCCGAAATCATCGCTGGTTAGTTTGATTTGCTCGCAGTGGTCAGTGCCGTGTGATTCAGAATCGAGGGAGGCAGTGGAGAGATGGATGATTGAGTTTGCACTGCTGTTTGGAAGAAGTATAACTGAAACAGAGAATATCAAATAGATCATGATGAGGACGGGTGCCTCTGAGTGTTTATACATTTAGTCAACACAGATCTAGACTGAAACCTAAGATTCAAACCAGAGTCTAACATGACTTCCAGACTGGCTTCTAATGTATAACCTTGAACACAGAAATATGACCAGGCAAGGGGTTTGCATTCACATCATTCAGTTTTAACGAGAGGGAAATTACTGGGAACAGATGGTACACTTGTTTGGCCAAATGTAATATTGCTTACTCTCCAGTTTAATATTCATCACTGGGTTTAAAAGGGAATTGGTGAACTCGAGGCAGGTAGTCCTATAGGTTTTACAGGGTGTATATAAAGTCTGTGCAGTTTTTATATATAATTTTCACACAGTTGCAGTCACAAGTTATATACACTAATCATGAACAGGACTATCATGGCAATATTGGGCTTGCATAAATTTTTAAAACTGTCATTCTGGGGCAGAATTACTATACAACAAACATCTTTAATAGAAGAAAACCCCCAAGAATCTGGTACTCAAGGTTTAATTTCTTTAGTGCTTTGTAAAATCAACACAGTGACATTTATACATGCAGCACACCCAATTTTTGGGTTAATGTCCTTTACAAGTTTCACCTTTTGAAGATGCCTTTGGTCACTGGTTGGGTTCTGGGTACATACTTGACCACTCTTCTTGGCAGAATTAGCAGTGTTCAAACCAATGTTTGTTGGTTTCCTGGCACGAATCCAACTTTTAAGTATAGTCCACAAATATTTAATAGGGTTGAGTCTTCAAAAGGTTAAAGTTCGCCTGCTTCATCCATTCCACAACCAACCTTCATGGGTGTTTGGGCTAAATGTCATATTATAATTCTGAAATAGTCCACTTTGTGCAGTGAATAAAGATAGTGATGCATTGGATTAACAGTGTTGGTCAATTTAATAAAATCCTGTCAAATAAATGCTTGTGATGCTGACACAGGGAAGCCTACAGCTGTAATCAGTCATCATTAACAAAGTTAAGAGGTCTTGATAATTAAGACATTTTGGGACTTTTGAGGACCATTGAATTGATCATCTAAATCGGATCTATGTATAATTCTTTACCATGAGTTGATTTAAAAAAAAATAATTAAACCTTGTGCTCCCAATTCTTGGGATATTTTTCTATTAAAGATATGTTGAATAATCTTTCTGCCCCAGAAAAAGACCAGTTCAAAGAAATCACTGAAAGGCTAATATTCCAACTGCATGTGTGTATTTTGCAGTAACCCATACCTACTATGGCACCTAATGATTAAAATCATGCAAAGACTTTATACTCACCGTGTTAGTACTTTCATCTATTTAAGCAAATTACCTTGCAGCCGATCGCTAGCAGAGCATGGAGCAGCACAATGGCTGCCATAACAGAGAACGCTGTCGTTTTGCTGTCGTCACGAACCGCTGGCCAAAAGGTGATGACCAACACTGAGCCAGAGACCAACATGGCAATTAGAATTAAGACCCACTGCAGCCATCCGAAGGGAATGATCCATAATATCTTAAAACAGGATAAATAAAGCAATGCGTGAGGTATAGTTTTTACAGAAAGTTGTAATTTTCACAAAAAAAAAAAAAAAAGCTCCTCTGCACAATGTACTGTAAAGCAAAAGCACATGTGCGACAGTCTGGAAAAAAAAACAATGGATGACATTAAGCCTGAATTACTGCCAAAAACAAGCCTGAATTAAGCCTGAATTACTGCCAAAAACAAATAGGGTTCTGAAAGAAATGTATTTTTAAATCAAGAATATACTTCAAGAGTTCTACTTTTCGATTAAAATAAATTTGTATAATGACGTGGAAATTATCTGGTCCAGGGTAATTTCTAATCACAGTTCAACTAACAGCAGCAAATGGAAGATTTCTGCCTTAAAATGTATAAAACTTTGCTTATTATATAGCGTTAATGGAAAGCTAGGGTGTATGTGTTCCACACGGTTCAGAATGATTTAAAGCAATTACTAAGGAGACAAAGTTGTTTAAAATGGCATCATCAGATGCGTTTTCTTGCTGAAGGTGCTTCCGTGACTACTTCTCAATATGCTTTAAAAGGGTTTTGGCAAGCAGCTGCTCTCCATTCTTCACCCATGCTAGCAACCTACAGTTATTAATGACTGTTAGAACACCTGGGCTGTGGAGTGAGGTAAATAAATGCATTAACGAGTAGTAAATATAGCAGAACTGACTGGCGTAATCGGCAATTAATCAGCAACTTGGATGTGGATGATGGCAGTTAAATTTTTTTTCATAAGGTGTATATCTCAACTATTCTTTATATCTATATAAGTCTAGATACATATTAGAGAGTGTCAAAGTTTGTCCATGTGAAAGATTCTTTTAGGGCACCACAGACGTATACATAGAGAAACACACAGGCAGTTTCCAAGTGTTGGAGGCTCTAAGCCAGTGTTTACATTACCAGCCTTAAAAAACTCAAATGCGATTTTTTTTTGTTTGTTTTTACCCTAAAGTGACAAGTCTGATTTTCTTTTAGGGCTGTCTGAAAGCACAAATCTAATGGTTCTAGATGGGAGATACATATACATGACCATCCTGTTGGTATAAAACAAAGTTAGCAGGCACATATTGCAACTACCTGCTTGGTTGAAGAGTTCTCAAACGAAACTGCTAAATGCAGATCTATGTGAACCTGACTGTAGTGACAAAGGAAAACTAAAGGTTTAAAAGCAAACTGAAAGCAACCAAAGAAGTGGCCAGATGCCGTGCATTTTTATGGTGAGCATGATGAACGCATCATGTGACACATTGTTTCTTTGCATGTGTGGGTCAGATTAGAAGCATGATCACATTAAGCATACAGGTCACCATAAAAACATGAACAGTATTTTAACATATATGGGCCACTTTTACCTGCAGTTTAAATGTAGCCTAATGGGTTATGCGGTGATCAAACTTACCGAAGTAGGAATGTAAATGAAGAGAGAGTAGCCATAGACACACACTGTCTCCAGAAAAGAGTAGGCACTCATCTGTCGCGAGGTGTTCTGTCGCCAAGTCATGAAGCCCCACACACCCAGTGGTACGAGCCATGCGTAGAGGAACACAGCAAGTGCTGCAATCGTCACTGTTATATGTAATAAAAGGGCAAATTCAGTACCTTACAGGACAACATGGTCTGATTTTCTTATCTGTTCTTAATGTCTCCTCACAAGATTCTTCAACAGTCTGTCTGTTTGTCCTTGGCTTCAAACTGAAGTGGATATGATAAGACAACAGCTTCAAGTACTTTTTCACTGGGTACATTTTTATTTTATAGCCCTCATATATTTAAGTGAAACACCTCGTTTCAAAGTTTGTGCGGGGCTGCAGTTTCAATAGCTACAGATCTATCTTTATTATAAAGAAATTAATTATACCAAAGCTAACTGATTTCATCAAATAGGGTTCAAACTTAAATGTCTCAAAACTTGTTTAATCATGTGATCGCAGTGCTTAAGGTAATTCCGACTGTAAGGCAACTTTGTAAGGCAGCTTTAAACTAATAGTGCAAATTCTAATATAGTCTACATCTTAATGTAAGTGGATTCCACCTGACGGTTCTTTTACCTCTGTGGAATTGTGGTCTATAGTGATAGTGAGGGTCACCCATCTGACTTAAAAAGGTAGAGAGGTTCCCACTAATGGCCACGGAAAAGACTAGAGAGACACATATCCAAAACGGCCCTGTGCATAGAGAAAGCATTACAAGTGTGATAAATTTTTCATAAATATCCATCATTTTGGGCTGCAAATTATATATAAGTAACAGAACACAAGAATTGTTCCTTACCGTATAAATCTGGGTTACTGCGAATGTGATGTTTGACGAAATTCCGTCCTGGTAAAGGTATAAGTGACCCTTTGATCCTGTCCAACACCTAATGCAAAAAAGGAAACATCTCATTGATCAAGTCATAAACGAGAATTTTAAGTAAATTTAAAATGTCCCATACCTGCACGGTATCAACACTGAAAAAAGACTGATAGTATTCAAATGTCCAGAAGCCGCTGGTTTGCTTTTCACCCCCGAGTAACTGCAATTAAAACAATACAATAAGCAATCACGATCCAGTACTTCAACGATATGTGACTCATGATGGGAAACGCACCCCGGAGCTCTCTTGCTGGTTCTCCTCATCATCTGACAGGTTCAGTCTTACATCTGAGGAAGAGGTGGCAGCTGCACCGGCACTGCTTGGAGTGGAGACGCTGATTGTGGAGGCGCCCGGGTCAGCAGACAGAAGATCTGTAGCCTCCTCAAACTCTACATAGGTAGAGAACATACAAAAAAGCAGGCTTAGAGCTACACTACCAGTCATGCTGGACCAAGAAAACAGTTTTTTTTCTCCTCATTTCTGGTGAAGCTTTTTGAAAACATGCCACTTCGAAGCTTTATGAGGCAGCTACACAGTAGAGGATTTTCCTGAACAGAATATTGATACTGGAGAAACATTGTTGATATTTGAACTCAGCAGCCTAACAAATACATTTCCCCATTTAGGACTCCTTCAAAAGGGCTAGCTGACCAATATTAATAGCAAATGGCTGAAACAGTGTTGTATGGCGTGGTCTGCACCACTTTTTGTTTCCTGTTTGCAGAACCAGGGCTGTATATGAACACCAGGTTTTTTTCAGCCCACACACAGACTGGACTGCTAGCAGACTGTGAGAAGATCGTCATCGAATTTGACAAAAAGTGTACCGACTTAGAAGTGTGATTAGGTGTACTACTTTTCTACACGAAAACAACTTTTCTTACAAATTTTATTCATGAGACGATAAGAGTGGCCGACTTGGCCGGCATCAAGCAAAGAAAAATAAGGGCTTTTATAATTAATTAAATTGGCTTAAGAACTGTCCAACACATTAAAATTAACGTATTGGAAATATAACAATTAGTGCTGAACTGCAAACTTCATTGTAGTAGTAATGTGGTCAGAAAAAAAATAAGAAATCATGAATGGAAATCAGTTAAATGCTTGGTTAAAAATGGTAAATTTAAGTGCATTTCCATGCAAACAATGTGACCAGAACTCACAGGATTAAAACATGCGCAAACAAACTCGTAATGTGGTCTGATGAATCCAGACTGACCCTATTCCAGAGCGATGGGCGCATGAGGGTAAGAAGGGAATGCACCCAACATTTATATTGTTCAATGTACAATGTATCTGGAGGCAGTGTTATGACATGGGGTTGCTTCTATTGGTCAGGTCTAGGCTGAGTATTGTTATTTTGCAATAAAATGAAGTCAGCTGATGACCTGAACGTACTGAATGACCAGGTTATCACATCGGCGAAGTTTTTCTTCAATGGCGGCACAGGCATATTCCAGGATTCAAATTGTAAAAGAGTGGTTCTGGTAGTAAGAGAAATCATTTGTACACATGGATTGGCCATTGCATTATGCATTGTGATTAAAGCTAAAGGTGACTGAATGAAATATTTGGGGGTGTGACTTTTTTGGGAATTGTATATATCCAGCATGTCCAAATTATCTAGCTTTACCCTTCTGACACTGAGAATTACCATCAGAGCTGGAGATATATCAGATCAGATTTGACAGTGACATTTTTAATTCAATCCACTATATACAATAAAAGATAAAAAGTCATAATATTGACATTATGCAACATCATTATAGAAAAATGCCATCAGCAAACAATTCTCTGCTCCAAGAAAGCTGATGTAAAGCTAATGTTTTTTCCAGTATTAGCTGTGTTAAGTTTGATGTTTTCCCTGCTTTTGCAGAGGATTTCTTCTGGATTCTTGAGTAACATGCAGTTAGGTTGACTGGCTACACAAAAATCACCTAGTGTGATTAAGTGTGTGAATAACCATTAGTGAAGAGGCCTTAATTTTGCATTCTTTTGCAATTAAATACAATAATTATTATGAGACAAATGTATCCTTGACAAGAACTTGAGTGAAAAGGAATAATTTTGAAATATTTACAGGAGCATCATCTTTTTTTCTCTTTCCTTTTTTTGTACATGCCCTTTCAAGTTTGTGCAAAAATGTATCAATTTTAGATTAAATAAATGCAATTAGGCATGAGGAAAACCTTTAAATAATCAAGATATACATTAAAAAAAAAATCCAAATTGTAGATTAACAAAAGAAAATCTCAGATTTTGTATGTGGAAAGTCTCCCTACCCCCCATGACACTGCATCAGAAAAGGTGGTATAGAAGATGAATAAAAGAATTTCTATTACACAGCCAAAAGTTTATGCACATTTGAACATATCTCACAAATGCTTTTTGATCAACCTATTTCAGATTTAGTGTTTGCTCTGGTAATGACCACTACTCTTTTTGTAAAGCTTTCCACTAGAATCTGAAGCATCACTGAGAGGATTTGTGATGATTCAGGCAAAAGAGCATGACTGAGATTAGGCATTGATGTTGGGCAATGGGACCTGGGGTGAAGTCTGTGTTGCACTTCATCTCAAACTGGTTCAGTGGGGTTGAGTTGCAGGGTACTCGAGATCTTCTTACTCCACCTATAACAAACTGTCTTTTTGGAGGGGCAGTGTAATGCTGGAACAGGTTTGGGCCTTAAGGAAAATTGTAATGTACAGGATGTATTTGTATGCTGTGGCAACTGTGTGCTTCCAAATTTGAGGCTACAGTCTGATGAACAACACACATACGAGTATGATGGTCCTTGATGGCAAACTTTTGTATGCAAGTATAACAGTGCCAAAATTTCTTAAAGAAAATAGCATGCTGAATTACGTGGAATGAACAAAAACCTTGTTGCAATAAAGATGTTAGAATTTTTCTGCATTGCACTTTGATCTGAATGGGGAAAAATCCTTGCAGCATTTATAATGCTTGAAAATGTTCAGCACTGTAATTTATTGCAGTTGTACATTTCAAATAAAAATGTAATTCAAGCATTTAAAAAGTTAGTACAAAAATATTGACCTTACTAAATTGCTATTTAAGAATATTTTCACAGTTTAAAATACCATCTTCATTATTTTTCAACCTCACAAATTCAGGTATTAAAATTCAGGTGGGACAAAATTTCAGATTAAACTAGAATGCGGAAAAAAAATCAAACATTTTTAATGTGACAAGTTTGTTCAGTTCATGTAATTCAACATGCTGTTTTGCTTTGAGGAATTTTGGCACTGATATACTTTTGTCCACATATTGTATCTTCTTGCTATACATTCACATCGACCAGTGTGACAAATCCAGCACCCACCTTGAAACTTCAGTTCGTCAGCCATGCTGTGAGATCAGTGCAGAGTGTTAATCAGTGACTGCAAAGAAAACATCTTACTGTCAGTGCTGTGATGATTCAACATGATCCAACAGACTGTACATTACAACCACTTTCACGTGAAAAAAGCTAAGCAACGCTGCTGCACGAAATTAAACACCCCACATGTGGTTTCCCCACATGACAGTTTTCCTTCATCAATACAAACTGACCTGAGAACTCATTTATTTTCATTAAACAGTTACTTACCTGCCGAGCAGAGGAGCCAGTCCTCTCAGGCGACCTTTAATAACAGCTGGTTAGTGAGAGGGTAACCTCTCGTTTACAATATCACATATGCTAAACAGCTAAGTTATAGCTAAGCATTAATAACTCTAGAAACCGAACACTAATGAGCTAACGCGTAAATACTGCCATATTTATATAACGTCATGATTAAAACTGGTCTCGCGCATGTTCCACGTCATCTCCTGCCTCAACGTGTATCACAATATGGTCACGTGACTAAGGTCATCTCCTGGGCGACACGAGGGAGCGCACTTTTTATACGCAGGGATAAAGTATGACTTTTATACACAGGACGACAAAACTTTCTTATATTTTATAATATTTATAGTGTTTATAAAATTTACGTCTCTATTAATATTTTATAAATATGTTTTTATAGATATTTTTATCATTATCTAAACACAACAGAGCCTTATAAAATCCAGTTCACGTACTAAATTCTAGGAAATAAATTTCCTAATATTATAAATAATATTATAAATAAATCGTAATATTTTACGCTTATTAATTTCCCCCCATTTTTAACGTTTTTTTTTAACAATTACATTTTACTATGAAATATAAAGAGTTAGTCGTGATAACGGTCTTGATTATACCGGAAACATATAATAGTTTTTCCGGTTCGATGATATACCGCATGACTCTTAAAATGGATGTATCTCAAACCTTTTAGTACTCCCTGTGTATGCGCACTAGGTGTGCGGTGTTATAAGCGGCGTTTGTACCCTGTGTAGCGCCCTGCATTAACGAAAGAGAGCAGTTTTTTATCTTACCCCGCGCGGGGCGCTGTGGCTAAGGCGCTAACATGGCTGCTCTGAGGAGATGGTGCTCCACTGTAGCTGCTGCCACCAGCAAGGGTACGAGATGGGAGAGACTGCGGGACAGCCGTGCAGGTGAGTTTATTAACTGGTAGAAGAACGTGTGATTTTTTAAATAAGTGTTTATGTTTTAATTGTCTCCACATTTGTGTATCTCTAAATATGTTTTTCCTACTGTCTCACTGTGACACTGTGTGTAACTGCCATGCACAAGTAACCTTACTTGCTGCTTGTTATTGTTTAACTTTATTACTTTTATGACAAATGCATATATACTTATCTTGTTTTCATCCGATTGTGTGTGTGTGTCTGTAAGGACTGTAATTGATTAAAATGATTAGATAAATATTTCAGTTTGCTTTCAATTCAATTTTATTTATATAGCGCTTTTAACAATTGTCATTATCGCAAAGCAGCTTTACAGAATAAAAAAAAACAACAACAAAAAATAGGCAAATGAGTGTAAAGAATAAGTCAGATCAAGGGGAAAAAACCCTGAGATGGCAATATGAAGAACCCTTGGGAGAAACTTCAGACTCAGCAGGTAACCCATCCTGATTTGGGTGATATCAGATAGCAGGGATTGATCTACATTCATACTGTATGTTAGGAGGCTTGAAGTTCAAAATAACATTAGATGTGTTTATGTTAATATAGATTCTGGTTTTGTTATTGAAGGCTCAGGTACAATACTGTAGTATTTCAGTCCTGATTTATTGAGTGACTGCAATCCCAAGTCATCAGAGAACAGCTGTCTGCATCAGCCTAGTTCAGGAACGTCTTAATGGTAAAGTGGAAACGTCTCCAGTCAAGCAGACCACATGGACCTCCATGTAACGAGATGCTTTGAATTTTCCGATGAATCTAGTGCTTATGTTCCTTGTCTGAAACACAGAAGATAAGAAAGCAATGACTACTTACAGACACTGATATCAACCAGCAATCAAATTAACCTTACTATAACAAACACTAATAATACTACTTCTCAGCTTTAATATTCTTGTCAATAAAAATCTGTTAAATTTCTTTGACAGGTGTGTGGTGCCGCAGTCTTCTGAGAGACTATAAGGAAGCATGTCGTGAGATATTCGTTGGAGCGTCTGAGCGCCCTTTAAAAGCCAGCCTTTACGTGGCTTTGTTTGGAGGTGCATACGTGTGTTACTACACCAATCCAGACGAGACGTCCTTTCAGTCTAGAATACTAGAGACCTCCAACCAGCTTGCACTGCTATCTCCGTGGATTCGAAGTGGCACGTCGGATGGGCATGTGCAGAGCTTGGCAAAGCAGCGCAACGAGGGCCGGTTGCGATACATCAGCCTGGGGATTATCTCATTGGTCTACATGGCTGACTACGACCCTGAGCCCAACCTGTATGAGGCACGGTGCTCTGCGCTTTCCGTGCCTTGGGCACAGTTGCCTCAACGTGTCCTGGACATAGGCTTTGCAGGGCGCTGGTGGGTGGTGGAAAACAAAATGGAGAACTATGATATAAATGAGGAGGAGTTCAAGCATCTCCCGGTTGCCCTGCAGACCACAGCAGTCCCTACAGCACAGGACACTGAGAGAAATGAGAGACTGCACCAGGAATCCTGGAAGGCACTGGTGATGGAGGGAGAAGAAGAGATGGACAGTGTGAAGAAAGGCGAGAAGGTAGTAAGGGAAGGAAATGAGAGCAGTGCAAAACAGAACTTTTAATATTGTTCTTGTGTTTTGTTGAACATTTGCTGATTTGGAACCGTCATGTATGATTCAATGTATTTCTGGGTATGGGCCTGGAAGGGCTTATCTGGACTCTCCTATTTATTGTGACGCTGGAGAGAAAAGTAAAGCAAAGGTGGCAAAGGTTCTGATGATAAAATGAATTTAATTTAAATAACTGTGCTTCTGCTCTGCTTGTTTTAAGTCTCAAAATGATAAGTAACTGCATTTAGTTTAGTACTTGCACCCACATTTACCACACTGAATTCCTTTGTATTAAGGAACATGCTGACGGACAGGGTCAGGGAAGAGCTGTCAACCTGGGCACAGAAACAGCCTTACCACTGTCAATCAATGTACCACCACTAAGCAGAAATGAATTGGAAAGTGGAAAACTCACAGCTTAGTGTGACACTGACTCTAGTGCAGGAGTATTCAAGTGAAATTTGGAAAGCTTCTCTTGCATACAATATTTTACTTACAAACCAAGCTAGTCACATGTGGAAACTCGTGATTTTTTAAATTTTTTATTTCACATACCCTGCTCAGTTTGCTTAAAGAGTTTTTTATATCCACATCTTGATTGTGAATCACCAGTTAACAGTGTTACCAGTGTGTATTGTTGATGGTGGGATTTTTAAAGAACCGAAGACTTAGAGGAAGATAAAGAGAGAGCTCTAACGTCTAACTGTACACGCACTACATGGAACAGCATAGGTGTGTCTTATCAAATGCTATGTAAGTGTAAATGTTGTATAATAACCACAACAACTGTGTCACATAAACTGACTAGCCTCTTCCATGTCTTTTTCATTTTATTACTGGCGAGAATAAAGGCATAAGGATGAGGCCAAATGTTTTCATACACCTAGTCTAAAGCTACTCAGTGTCAGTTTTTCACAAAACTAACGTGTGCAATTTAATCTTTTATTGGTTGATTCAATTAATTGTACTGATAGGACAGTTTTCAATTCAGAATTTATTCACGATAACTTAAATAATTGAAGTAAACGTAATAATTGAATACACGTGTTAAATGGTGTAATATAATATAGACCAGTTGCTTAAAACCCTACAGCTTTAGCAGAAAGTAGAAAGCCTTTGCATCTCCTACAAATTCTCATGTTAAGCAAGAGTCTTGCTTTTTAAACTTTTGAATTAATGACACCTAATGGACTGGAGTGTGGAGCATAAAATTAGCAGGAAAAAAAAC